>SJJU01010155.1:0-19326 GCA_012932125.1 Conopomorpha cramerella | reverse complement strand
ACATTTGGCTTTAAATATTGTGAATAAAAAATAAAATAAATATAAATAAATTTTGTATTCCATCGCCATTGCACCCGTACAAAGCCGGGGCGGGTCGCTAGTCTTCTAATAAATTGAGTAAAAAGCGACTTTATTGATCTCCGGGGTACGAAACGGAGTATCCGGAGTTGGACTAGCCTAAAACCGATCTACTATTTTATAACCTGTCACGCTAAAAGTAACCTTTAGAAGCTTACTTTGGAAGCATAATTCGCGTTATAAGTTTGATGAATTGATTTATTATGCGTTACGGATGAGTATGGATTGGCAGAGATTGAGATTCAGACTATTAAGATTTTCCTACGGCATATGTCACTTTTAAACAAACAAGCCAAAGTCCCCTCCAGGTGATATTATTCCGATCACGTGGTATGATGAAGGCCCCAAGGAGGGCCCACTGCATGTGTTATGTCCCCGGATTTCCGTCTTAAATCCATTGTTGAGATGTGAAATAGGCTTATCCTTAGCTGAGGTCGGTGACGGTGACTTATCGCCTGGGAGATGGTGTTTTTATGAACCATATTGGTTTTTTATACATATATGATACAAGCTGAACCGGCGAACTTCGTTCTGCCAAGTTACATTTTTTAACCGATTAAAAAAAAAAGGAGGAGGTTCCCAATTCGACCGTTTTATTAAAAGCTTGCTTAAGTTATACATTTAAATAACGTATTATATTTGATAAAGATTTATACTATCTACGCCAAAACAGCTTCGAAAATAACTCTTTGTTTTTAGATTTAATTTGCTATAAACGAATGCAAAACCGTGGAAATCGGTACGTGCGTTCTGGAGTTACAGCGTCAGGAAGGAAAACCCGACTTATTTTTATATAGTAGATAATATCTGACCTGGCAAATATGTTGTTTTGCCAAAATACAATAATAACAATATTTTCCTGTTGTTATGTGTGTTTATTATAAATTTTGCTCTAATTTTTTTATTTCCATTAAAGAAAACCGCATCAAAATCCGTTGCGTTTCTAAGATCTAAACAGACCTAGGGACATACAGATGGGGGCGACTTTGTTTTATACTATGTAATAATGATGTATTGAATATATTTTGTCAAACTTTACAAAAAGAATAATTAGCGATTCATACACTGTTCTTCTTACGGAAAGACAAGGTAAATTTTACCTTATACTCGGTATAACTGTTTTTATTTCCCGTGAACATGTCGTACGCTTCACACACTTTTGGAGCGATTCTCGTAATATTATTTGTTCTTATTGAGTTTGAGTTGAATCTTAAAAATATTTGACTGCTTGGTGGTTACTTACAGTAATAGCCCCAAAAACATGCCATTGCAAAAGTATCCGTAGTTCTCACTAGTGTAGACTTTACTACTCTAGCTAACGAGAATTGTAGTCAGTGTCACTGAAGTTATAGACTCTTTGAACCGTATTTTCATGCAGATAGAGATGACTTTACTAAGTAAGACTATGTTTCGTACCAACACAGATTATTAAATTCCACGTCGTTTGATAATACCAAAATAATACGCATGAAAAACAATTTCATCCGGATACATCTGTTTTCTAGATTATAATAATTGATTAGGTGATGAGTTTTAAAATCAATAATTTACTTATTATTACCTGCAGCCCTAGCATGCGCGTGCTGTGATTGGCTGCTATGTCACACATCGTGTGACTTAACTTGTTTCAACCAATCTATCTATGTCTTATCATTTCTTTTTTGGAGCGCTTTCCTAGGGGGTCAGATGTAGACATTGCACCTACTAAAGTTTGTTAATATTTTTTTGTAAATATGAAATCTAATATGGTCAATAAACCTTATTGAATTATTCTTTTATCCAACCGTTTTTTTAATATACAGAAATAGCATTCTCTCAATTATATTCCAATAAAAGTAATTTATCATAATGTTATGATACTTTTTACCGAACATCTTGCGAGATTTTCATTTTATAAATTGTTGTCGATGATGTTGCATAAAATCCGTGCATCACATCACGTAACATATCTTTGCGATGACTTTCCTATATTATCCCATATATTATTGCGGCATGATTACTACAATACTCCGCTTCGATTAAAAAAAAGTCGAAGACTTTTTTGATAGACAGTAGTTAAAAAATAAACTTCACGCCTTATAATCCCAATGCGGGGTAGGCAGAGCCTAAGCAAATGCTACATACAAAGTTTTGTATTTTAGAACATTCACCTGACAATGTTATACATATACTGGCCAGTAAAATAAATAAGGACGTTTACTTTTGTTTTTAAAATCCTACATGACCTTCTTCAAGCTTTGTTTTATGCTACTGTATGTGCAATAGTACTTATAACGGAAATTTCGATTTTGATACCTGGATGTGACACCCAGACGTACAGAACCATAAGTCCGCGATAGAAATGAAACTTACGATCGTTGTCATGTCACTGGGCTGACCATCAAAATACACCATATTAGCCCATCATCATCATCAGTCACATGATGTCCACTGCTAGACGAGGGCCTACACCAAGTGATAATTTGGGGGAAAAGCGATTAATGACATTTCCCCCCAAATTTTCCACGCTTGGCAGGCGGTCTGGCGATCGGAGTGGCGTTGCGGTGTAACTCACCTCACAGAGAGCACTGCTGCCTGTCCTCTGGAGAGTTCCCTCGGTCGCCTCTTACAACCCCCAAGACGGGAAACGTTGGGCTAGGGTGGTGACAAATGTATTCTATTCGTTTTCACCATACGATAAAGACGGGAAAAGCTGGCCCAGCCCTATTAGCCTATAACAATTCACATACCTATACGTTTATACCAGAAAGAACTGAGGCTAGTCGGGTACATTACAAAGTTCAAAGTATGTTAAAAACGCTTTAGTGCAAAATAATCTCATTCGTCTATAAAAAAACTTTACCATCCCAAAAATACCAATAAAATACTTTTTAGGCACCGATAAGGGAAGAATTTTACGGCTTCGAATTTTACATCAGTTGTCTCCAAATAGTAAAATAAAGTGACGTGCGGGATATTTACGACGTGACAACAAAGGTCGACATCGGTTGAAATATTTATTATTCTATTTACGTTCTGGTCTATAACGCACAAAGACGTTATGGTTAGGTTTATGCCGTGTGGTGATAGAATACATGTGTCACCAACTTTTCCCATCATGGAGGTCGTAAGAGGCGACGGAGGGAGCTCTCCAGAGAACGGGCAGCAGCGCTCTCTGTGAGTTAAGCCACGACACCACTGCGATCGCCAATCCGCCTGCCATGCGTGGCGATTATTGACATTTCACCCTAAATAACGGAAATTATTGGAGGAGGCCCTCGTCTAGCAGTGGACGTTATGTGACTGATGATGATTGCCAGTACGTATGTATTTAAAAATATTTCTTATGTATATATGTTTCTGACAACCAAAGTATTCTATTTTGGTGTCAGATGGCGGTGTATGTAATGTCCCGGGGTATTATTGGAAAGTGTCAATAAAATCCGTTCCGATCCTTTTGCGTGAATGAAGAGAAATCCACATCATACACCCATCGATCCATACCACAAAGACAAAAATATTTCTATTTTTGTATGTGGATTTATATTTTACGAATAAAATAAAACACAACTAGGTGGAGTTTGATAAATCTTTTTCTACATTATCCCTAAATAGCATATTTTATGCTATATTTATTCCGAACATCGTGATGAAACCAGCACACCACAAGGTGTGTGAAACCTATAATGGCGATGCCTACCGCTATAACTAACGAACCCTATAACCCTATCACGTTGGGTTAAATACGCTTGGTGAACCGCAGGCATTTGCTTTAGCAAGTGCCTCTGCCTACCCCGCTTTGGGATTAAAAGGCGTAAAGTGCATTTATTTTTTATTTATTCCGAATCTCTACAACGGAACGGAATAATAGATTGTTTCAACTGAAATTACATGAAAGCTTTTATATTTAAAAACATTTTAAAACAGTTCAACAAATTTGGAAGTAAATTCGAAAATTCGGAAATAAAGCCGTGTGGTCAGCTAGTATAATATAAAATTAGTTAGTAGTATCTTCATAATCCCAAGTAAATATTTTCCAAGCGCGCCGCTCCTTACTTTCTATCTTAAAATACAATAATAATTATAGAAATCACTCTCTGCGGTGCTCGTGGAAGCCATGATGGGAAGACGTGACTCGACATTGTGGCGACATCAGAGGAAAATTAAAGAAAAGCATTCCAAGTGATATTAGTATTTGAACGCAGCTAAGCTACTAACGCGTAGGGCAAGGAATTCTGCTACGTGCCGTTTTAAGTCTATTGGGGATACTGAAAGATTGCGCTGTGCTTATTTCATGCAGTGGTCTCCTCTAAACCTCAGTACTCTATGTTGGGGATTTGAGACCAACAATATCTACTTACAACAGAGCGGGAACCTGACTTTGTTAAAAGTATGTTTTGGTACGGTTCTTTTTTCTTTCGTGTGAAATTTATTTCAAACTAGCTGTGACCCGCGATTTGTAAGCGAGTTTTCCGGTCCCATGGGGAGTTAAATATAAATTAGTACCCCGGATGGTAAAATCGAAACGGCAACTCCGTGGTCCAAAATCAATAAACAACTGTACCCAATGGCAACGGTGGCTTTCTACAAAATGTATGAAGATGATGACTGATAGAGATGAACGAGAAAAACATGTTGTGTTCCGACCCCATCTTGAATGGAATAGGGGCAGGGAGATGTTTTAATTTCAAATTTGTTTGGTACAAAGGTAGGTATTCGAGGGCCGTGAGTAAGGAAATGACGTGAAAAGAAGGGCAGCTAGCGGTGTGACTTGTTTTTTTGGGTCAACCTTTCTCAGCGTACCTTGCTCAATTAATTCTTTATTCAGCGTTAAGTGTAGGTATTATTTATAATTAATATTCACTTTTTATATTAAGTGTAAGGGTTATCTTTGAAGATCTCACTTAATACGATCTCAGCTGATTTTCCATTACAAAAAATCATACCAATATCATCAATATGAAAGTTTCTTACTATGTCTGTTACTTCGTCACGAAAAGAGTGAAAGGATTTCGAAACTTGATGACGAAAATAAATATTATTTTAGGTATAGGTAACCTGAATGAAACGGAACAATGGATATTTTATTCCAGAATGGAACAAACGAGATAAACCACGGGATTGACACTGCTCACAGATATTCTTTAATATCTAACGAATATTCAGGAAAATCAAAGATAAAAAGAAAACCGATACGGGCTCTTACACACGAACAACATTTCACTCCTCACTGAACGAGGGCGCAAACGAACCCCATGCGGATTCACCAAACCCCCGAAATATGATATTTTCCCCTCAAGATTGTTTGTGATTAAATTCAGAGTGCTTCACATCGGCCTACTCTACACACGTAAAGGTTTCTGCGCACTTTTACCTCTGTGAGCCAGCACGATAACATATTGCATATACAAAGTGGGGAGATATCTGTAAAACGAGCAATATCTTTAAAGATAAGTCAATCAATTGCTTACGTGATATTTTTTGTTTGAGAAGTACCTATTTTAAAATACATTTTCAACTTCTAACATTACAAGGGTAATGATAATTAAAAATGTCTACATAGTATAAAAGTTGTTGCCTCACATCGCAATTTGTTTTTAGAATCTTCAGTGGGGTGGACATGAGTATCTCCACGTCGACGTAAAAATCAATCTAAGAGGCATCTGACGTGGGATTACTGGTGGATGTCTTTCATGTCATTGGCCAACTATCGCTTATACCCTTTTGTCCATCTTAACCTGCATGGGATAAAAGTCATGGGAGACATGTCTCCTAACATCTGTCTTTCGCAATAATTTAGGATTATGGACATACACTCACATGTATGTATGAATGTACCTATGCGTGTATAATCTTTTATACGTCATCCTTAGTGCGTTGAGTCCCTAGCTAATTTCTATCATTAGTCAGAACATTGGTTATAACTCATGCAAAGCAGACTAGTATAACGAATGATCAGCAGAGCAGCAAACATTATTTTTTAAATTAATAAATATCTAAATCAATCAATCATTTAACAATAGAAATCCAAACCTATTTGTGAAATACGGTTTTTCAAGCCTCTTCAGAGCTCAAGGGGCGTAATGTGAAGCAGCACTAAGAACCTTTGTTCCATTTTCCGATTGATTTCGAGTTGTTTACGTATTCCATGACCGCCGCGGGCCCGTCTTTGATGAGGTAAACGCACCTAATAAAAGGGGGGGATGGCACCGCGGTACACACCTGCTCGCTATTCTGAATTTCGATTCGCGAACTCCAATAGTCCTGTACTGTAACTGTAATGTTGTGATATTCCCAGGACTTCTTTTTTTCGAATTGATTTTTGTTTCTTTTTTATTTTGCTGTTGTGGGTCTTTACTTTTAGAGGTTAATATTGCATATGTATATAGTGTTCGATAAACTTATTCAATTTAGTTCCGATATACAATATAAAGTCGTTTCATATTACATGGCTGTATTTCATCTTATGAATGACCCAGGTGAATAACTCTAATTAACGTTGATGCAAGCGGTTTGTTTCGACAAATTTTAGGGGTAATTTGGGAGGGATTATGGCTAGTACAACTAATAATTTCTTTCTCACTCCCATATAGGGTCTGGCCTATCACAGACCATGTGCCTCTTCGAACAACAGCGCTTTAAGAAAGATATGCACACACATTATGTTGATAAGATTTTGTGTTTGGTTGAAACAAACAAAACGACACTGAGCGCATAATGCTTCTCTCCCAGGAACTTGTAACCAATATTGTTATTCTGTCACACCAGAAGTCAGACATTCATCCTGAATTTCGTCTCTTTTCACACAATTCATTTACCCAATATCCACGTCCTCTCCCAACCTTGTTAATTTGATATCATCCTGTTCCATATCCATACATACAATACAAGGAAAAGGCTGTGTCAAAGCTTGCCAAAGTCCGTGCTTACTTCGGTCAGTCCGCATACGGGGCGTTAAGCCGATGGATCATAACTTTCGCCGGTAGGGGAGCCCCGCAAGCCCTAAATGGCAACGTGGGTACCCTATTCAAAGCCACTTGACAAGAGATGATATTTTGTATCCCGGATAAAATTACCACACGTTACGAGTAAGTGACCTCCCGTTTCTTTCGCAGTGCCTTCGTCTGAAGCTCACACATAAATGGTTACATTCAAACTAGTGATGTATGTACTGTCACGGTCGAGGTTAGTCGAGAACTTGTATAAGTTGAGCCACCGATGTGATTGTGAATTGTTGTACCTGAGGTCAAATTAAGATTGCGCCTTGACAATATTTATTGTGATTATGATGGAACTGAAGTTTACGATATGTCTGGTGTTTACGACGGTCTGGCTGGTGAGGTAGTGCTCGTAACTGTACCGAGTCGATGGAAATTACGCTCTTTACTTTCTAGGTTAAGTAGGTAAAGTACTGCTCCCTACTCTCACATAATAAACCCCATGTTGATGGCTGACCGGCCAGTTAGGTCGCTGTTGAAGAAAATCAGTGGTTCCGTATTAATATTTAGTGTTATAAAAATGCGGATTCGGACGTAACATCAGCAGATAATAAATACCACGGGACACAGAGAGTTGACCAAACTAAATATTTCCTTCCATAGAATGTAATGAAATTACAAGTAGGTAGGCACTTTTGGTCATAAGTAAAAAACGCAAAAAAAGACTCGCTTCAATGCAATGGCAGGTATGTTTAACCTAGCCGAATATTGCTTTAAAACACTGTCGGGACAAACTTTGTGGCACTATCTTTTTGTGACCACGCTTCCTGAGAATTTAGAAACTGCGTCAGTTCAAGTGAAACACTGCTATGTAGTTCAACTTGGGAGTACATCATTGATGTGACCATGTCTCCTGAGAATTTTCAAGCTGCGTCAGCTCAAGAGAAACAGTATGACTGTGTAGTTCAATATGACCACGGCATGAACCTCAAACTGCCGACGTCGCCATTACGTTTTCTGACGCCGGACACGGCCGGATTTGATGGGGGGCACAAACTGACCACCACAAAGCGAAAGTTTCACTGTAATTTACAAGCGTACTCACACGGAGGGACTCAGTCGGGGTAACCCCGATTAGCCCCGAAGCAACAAGCCGCTATTCTCGTCATGAAACTGACCATGGTTTCAATTCAAATGTATTTTTTTAGTAGTAAAGTAATTCATTACAAAAAGTTTATAAAGGAACCAGAGCACGCACAAATTGCGATTTTAAGTAATGTAAAAAATAGATTTTATGCATTTACAGGCAGAGGGTTTGTTTGAATAAATTAATTTTTCACTGCATTTCAACGATCTAAGGTTCAAAATTAAGTGGGATCTATATTCCCTCTGCCTGGTAAAGGGTTAAAACACAAAACGTGGCAGAGATAATTGCAGAACAAATGCCCACTACTTATTCACCAAGGACCCAACGTGAAAGGGGGTGAGTCTATCGCGTATGGTATGCGGGTTACATAGCGACATTTTAATTAATCTCATGAGGCATTGGCCCTGAAAAAAAAATCGTTATTGTCACATGCGTAGTACACCTGGTCTAGAATCTGCAACCTTCCAATACTAAGCCCAAGCACACGGCCATTACCTAGACCACCAGTGGCGTGCACACTATATAGGCAAACATACACTGCCTACCTTAGTATTTTGGCTACCCGACCTAATAATAGAGGTAGAGTTATTGCTAGAACTTTTTATGTTGCACTCACGACAGAGATTGATGATGGTCCTGTGTTTTGTGGGTGAGTAGATTACATATATACACTAGATTACTATACGTATATTTCGTAAAGACAAGTTACCTATACATAGGTGTCAATCCTTGGGGATTACTGCCTACCTTGTCGTAAAAACCAGTGCACGCCACTGGCCTACAGTGGCCCACACTTTAAGTTTGAAATTTTAATAATTTTTATTTAAAACCTATTTTAGAATTTTACGAATAGAATCTCTGTGTTGCTCTGTAATGTTAACTTATACAGAGTGTAGAATGACCCTGAGTAATGGTTTTAGAACCGTGTTTGGGCTCGTCAATATGAACAACTTTTACTGTGCCGATAATACTGTGACAAGGTGGAAAATGAAAAAAAAAACCTATACAAAATGTCATCTACCGAGGCAAAAATTTCCCCATTTCATATGGAGAAATACTAATAATCGCCATGCCTGGCGGGCGGGTTGGCGATCGCAGTGGTGTTGTGGTTTAACTCGGAGAGAGCCTCGGTCGCCTCTTACGACCCCCACGGCATGTAAAGTTGGGCTGGGGTGGTGACACATGTATTCTATTCGCCGTCACCACATCTGATCACAGGCTGATCTATACATATATAAAACTGGTTGTAGTTAAGTATACACGTGTTTGGATATTTGTAATTTTAAGGATATTATACAAATTATTCGCCTGTTTTCTGTTGGTTGTATATTTAACTGTTTATTTCATATTGCTTACTGAGCCCGAAAATGATAATATTTGTAAATCCCTTATAATATGACTGACTGACTTTATTTCGCTGTATAAACATCGATATTGGATACTTCAAAGGCAGGTACAATGTTTTCATGATCAGTGTTAAAATACCATTTCTATTCATGTTTGTTTTTATTTATATTACTAGCGGATGCCCGCGATTTCAATCGCACAGTTTCAGATAATAAAATGTAATAATATCTATTCAAAAATACTACTACCATGGTTTAGAACCATAACTTGTAAAATATTTTTTTTCTCATATAAACTTTTACCTTACTTTTTACCCAGGAGATGAATTTTGAGAAATCCTTTCTTTCCAACTTTGAGTTTTATTTATATAGATAAAATTATCATGTTTTCACGCAGACTAGTAAAATGTGCAAGTATGTGAAGCTACTATTTTTTTATCACTATAAACAAGCGTTTGACCACCATCCTGCATGATGTTAAGCAGCGATGTGAGCGTCTGCGATGGAGCACACTAGTTCACTAGGTACCTATTTACCCGCAACTTAAAACTGTACTGAGCTACTAATTGAAATCAAAGATTAGGAACAAAGGCTGAATGCTGGAGGACGTCGCCCTCTAAATCTTGTCTGACGACGACCACTGACTGACGTTTCGATTTGCCGGTGACATCTTCCCACCGTTCCGTCCCAGGCCATGGAGCTGACCGAGACCCTTATCAAACAGAATCTCGACTTGCGCTCCATTCATACCCGTCGTATAACGTGACTTTTTAATTCCGTCAAGAGATATTATCGAACGTATCTGTCACGTCATGATGTCATCGCCCTTTGTTCGCGAATTGGAACCACCAATCCCAGCTTCTATAGGCCGCTGACATGAATGGAACGATTGAGAATTTTAATATGCGTGGCATTCGGCACGAGAGATATGCCACCGACAGTAATGTGTTTCACACCCTGCTTAATTGTAATTCCGAAAATTTTACCTAGAAATTAATAAACGGTAGGCGATTTATCAATGAATCATCATTACAATAAAAAATCTGATATATTCGCGTGTGAACTCTAGAAAAAGAGTATGTTTGATTTAGCAAGGAAAACATATTGCGAGATGACCTTTCATCCGTCATGACTATCATCCCTCACTTCACGTAACGACTAATGGAGCTACTTGCTTAGTCTTGGATTTCATCCCTACAAAATATCACGTATAGAACGTATATATTCAAACGTCCAGTTTGAAAAGAAAAACAGTTAACATAATAACATAAACACAAACAGAAGAATCACAGACAAAGTAAGTAAAAATGTCTGGTGAATAAAACGCAAGAGCCGTCAAGTGCATTACCACAATTCCTTCCCGCCGACTCGCAGCCCGCAAAGCAGTTAAAATCAAAACCACTTGGGTGAACATGTTAGAATGCATGAATGTCAGTTCATCCGTATCTAGCCCATAGCCCATAATAGTAATTTAATTCAGCCTCGGTCGCTTGCCAAGTTGCCGCCGCCGCTGCCGGGAAGCGTCTTCTTTGTGAAGCTGACAGCGTGCAGTCCACACTTCTGTGTGCGGTTATTCTCCACCATGCTGCTTTTTGTTCGCGTATTGCGTCACTACAAATTACCTGTAATATTATAGAGTTGGGTATTTTTTATTGGGTTAACAGTTGGGAGCATTGATTGTTGAGTTTATGATTCTTCAGATCTTCAGATTATGTCTGATGTAAATCATGGAGGTAAAAATATAGGTACAGTCAACGTTGATTTAGATGAATATATTTACAGCAGGATCAGTTTTTAACTTTTGTAAATTGCGTAACAATTCAATTTCACTTTATTTTCTATAAACAAACACAACACACAATAGTAAACAATAAAATAATAGCAAGGGAGACAGCATTTGGTCACGAAAATAATCTTTTCATTAATTTAAATTTCCTAAAAGTACCGTTGTTACATATAGAAAAGTAAAATTCATTGATTTTATTATTCTAACATGACATAAAATTAGATTTGTACTTTTGGAATTTCCATCAAAACTGCGACCAAGTCGAGTTGGGAAAGTACCTCTAACGGGCACAAATCGGGGAGGGTCCGCACGCTGAAAACCACAAACTGGCTCACAAAGTAACCGCCGCTCTGTGGTCGCTCACTTCCACGTGTATGGCGACCCTTACAAGAGTGCATCCAAGAAATAAGTGTTCCCCACTTCACAGCGTCGACGGTAGTTGAACACGTTCTATGACATTTCACTATATATCAACATGGTCAGTATCTGATCTATTTGAAATACAAGTACAACTTTTGTAAATGCGTGTTCCATCTTAGAGGACATCGCTGCTTAACATCAGTGGTGGTCAAACGTTTGTTCACTTAGCATTAAAATAAATTACATAGTGTTTAAAGTAAATCGAGTTTTTATATAAAACCAACTCACACATTTGATTGTCATTAGTCATTCAAAAATATTGGAATGCCTAAATTGGTGATTATGATTACCGCGGCTCGATAAGTCATCTACATTACAGTATTTTCGATTTTTAATATTACTTCATCTATTTAAATAAGTTTTTAATGGCATTTTACTCATTGGGTAACGCACTTTCGTTGTTTATGTTATCTATGTATATTTACGGAACTATAGCCTGGCTACACTTATCATTTACACCCTGTATATACCTATATAATTTTTATGTTTGTTTGTCGTTTACGAACCGATTAGACGATTTTTTTTGTTGTAAAGAAGATATTTCAAAGGTGGTCCCATGGTAAGGTAATGAGGGTTTGATAATGGCAGACCAGAATACAAATCGAGGGGAACTTTAAAAAATCGTAAGGGGGGTTAGTAGGTACCGGTTAAAGTCGGTTCTTTTTTAAATTATGTCTTATTACTAGCTGTGTCCCGGTTGTGGATGTGGAAGGATGGAGGTGGACAAATGGAAGTACATCTGTCTACCCATCTAGGAAACGGGTGTGACGTACATGTGTGTATGTTGCTTACAGCTGAAACAATTTATGATAGAATGCAACAACATTAAAGATAAGATTTATAATCATAAATTATGTTCATCAGCTAAAATAGTGTCTCAATGGGGATTTTTCAGGATCCTTGTTTCTCTTAGTTATGACAGATGGCGCTAGTTGTATTAAGGGGGATAAATGTCAACGAAATGAATGAGGTCAAGTATTCAGCATTGAAGGTGACAGTATTTTTTTTGTTGCTTGTTTATATCTATGTAAAATGTACACAAAAGTATCTGAAGTTAGAATAACTTATCCAAATAATAAAAAAATGTGTCACCCTGGAAACCTACTAGCGACATCTAGATAAGATTTTTTTTGTAGTTTCTCCATTGACAGTCAAATATCGTCACAGTATCGCTCCCGTGTACTACAATACCAGCTTACATTTGTCTATTAAAACATGAATAAACAAAGTGTTCAGCTTAACGCGTCGTCGGTACTAGTTAATAAAACAAAGTTATTAACGCGTAGGTACTAGTTAATAAAACAAACTAGTTAATAAAACAAAGTAATCGAACATTTTAGGGAAATTATCCTGTGAAAATTTACTCTTGTGTTTATTCCTAATTCCAAAGTGATTATCTTGATTTGGATTCCAGAGAGTTGTTTATCTTACTTCCTCTTTAAATACCTATTTAACATCGTTATATTGTAGGTAATAATGGTATTGTTATTTAATGTATTTTCTATTTCTCACGTATTTTCTTTCCTACCAATACACTCGAGAGCAGTGGCGTGCACACCATATAGGCAAGACACTGCCTACCTTAGTATTGTAGCTTCCCGGTCTACTAGAGTTATTGCTAGATCTTTTTTTGTTGTAGGTACTCACGACACAGGCTAACGAAGGTCCTGTGTTTTGTGGGTGAGTAGATAGGTAGGTACCTATATTTCGTAAAGACAAGTTATCTATACGTAGATGTCAATCCTTGGGGATCACTGCCTATCTTGTTGTAAAAGCCAGTGCACGCCACTGCTCGAGAGTGAAAATTAAATGTCAAAATCTGTATGATATTTAATACAAGAGAATGAGTAATAATTGATGTTTTATTTTCAATCTGGTGTATCGTTTTTCAAAAAAAAAAAAAATATTTTACTCTGATAGCTCTCCTTGATTGCAAGATATTAAGGTGTGTATTTGATACGTTTGAACCGGTACTTTTGCTCCAAAATAAATGATAAACGCAGATGGATGGACGTTTGTTACTTTATGAAGCGAAAACTACTGAACAGATTTTAGGATTTTAGCTAGGTATTAGCTTATACATTGGAACACAACAACACATATATTATCATTTGTACTGAAATTCCTACGGGAAAGGGATCAACTGCGGGTAACAGTGCCGGGGTGCAAACATATATACATATACATAGTATATACTTCTATAAATACATATAGATAGACAACAGAATCTATTACACCTCTACTACCGTTCAATTGTTGATCTACTGTCATTATTGTGTGACATGAGTGTGTGAGTGTTCTATGTTAGCAGTTAGAACGAGACGATACTACATTTCATCCTCAAGAGCGACAAAGATAACACATATATCTGCAACTAGTCTTTATCGTGACAACTACAAAAAAATTGTTACAAGGTCAGCCGCACAATTTATAACCTCGACTGCAGTAAAAGTATGACATTGCTTCAATGTGTCAAATTACTTATCAATCAGTCGAAACACTCTGTGTTTGTCTATGGTCAAGATATTATAAACTGTTGTTTTTTCCCGCAACCTAAATAAAGATGTGGCAAAGGGCTCGGTGCCAAGAAAATTTAGTTAGTTATAAGCCAGAGATCATATAAACTAGTTAATACATTAAACACAAACTATTGTCATTATTTATCTACTCATGTAAACAGCACCTAAATGTACCTTTACGATATCTTTATACTGAGGACCTTGATATTGAAGCATTAACATCAGTGTCTCGACGTTTTAAGAGATGAACAGTGAACTGAGTGACAAAAAGTGAAATATAAATTACTGTGTTTATATAAAAAAAAATTATAGTTACTGGAAGTACCCATTATTTCACTATAGGAAAATGCATAGTCGGACATTTTTTATTAACCAGTTCCGTTTATTAAAAGTGAGTGAGTTTCTAAAGAGATTTTTTGTGTTTATTTTTTTTGCATAATTTAAAACATTCGCAATATTCTTTTAAGCCGAAGGTTACTGTTTCTATAAATGCTACTACTGTGTACATTTTATCAGGTGTCAATGCATCGAAACGATAAAAAATTGGCCTCCCCATACAAAATCAGCTGATTGTATATTTTTCTCTTTTTCTATCATCTTTCTCTATCACCTCGCAACGCTAAGAGCGGGAGAGCTTCATGGTTTTTGCGGACTTTTAGAAAACTTTTTAGTTATTGTTTGTACCTCGTCAGTGTCAAATTAATAATAAGGTGTAGTCAGCGCATTTTAAATAACAAATACACTACACGCATTTATTACCGTCAGATTGTAATGTGTGTTTGAACCCTACGTAAATGCTATTTATTCAAGTTTATAAAGCGCTCTGACCATGCAACTTTGTTGCTATGTATATAATTCCTTTGGATATACTGTTATCAAGATATATTAATTTGGGAAGCAATTTATGGCGTATGAATATTTAAGCCACATCATGGGGCCAAACAACCTGACTTCAGGATGTATGGTCATTCTCGAAGTGTAAATACTCAGAAAATATTGAGAAAGCAATTATGTCACTCTGGGAAGCAAAATAAAGTAATTGGGAAGAAATTATTAAGATACATTATAAAAAGATCAAGACATATATTTAAAATGGGACCATACATTCTAACGGTAACCACGCCTTTCTTAGTGATCTAGGCAGAAACACTTTCTAGACAGATGGGGGCAATTCTGGACTATGTATATACAAACCACCTAGCACAACAGCTTCGACATCTTAACCCGCAGTCTGGAATTCGTCATTTATACACAAGATCCTTTCTATACACAATTTATTCCGAAACAATGAATGCACTTTACAGTATCCGAGCCACATCAATCTTAAAGGAGTCGAATGAATCTACATTAGAATTTTTGCTCGTGTTTCAGGCCCCACCCTGGATAGGGTTCTTTTTAGTCGAAAATTATATCTAAAGAATTTAACGTGAAAGAAAAATTGTTCCTACTTGTAAGTACCTAGTATATTTATTAAAAACGTTGTTACAGCTGAGTCAGGCATGTAAAACAACGAAGGCGGATAACCCGGAACAGACTTTGGGAAATGTAATTTATGACAAAAAACCTGTTAAACTCACCTTGGAAGCTGGGAAGCTTTATCACTGGTGCCCTTGCGGTCGGTCCAAAAAGCAACCCATGTGTGATGGAACACATAAAGATGCCGCATTAAAAATATCTGAGAGGTGAGTAATTTTTAAGTTCAGTTTAAGTTTGGTAAGCGTCTGTGGTCCAGTTGGTCGGATACTTGACTTGTTACCGGGAGGTCCGGGTTCGAGTCCGGCTATTGGACGTGTACCAATGGGACTCTTTTTCAGAGCCTATGCAACGCTCGTACGGTGAAGGACAACATCGTGATGAAACCCGCACACCACAAGGTGTGTGAACCAACCCTATAACGGCGATGGGCTCACCCCCTGTCACGTTGGGTTAAATACGCTTGGTGAACCGTGGGCATTTGCTTTAGCATGTGCCTCTGCCTACCCCGCTTTGGGATTAAAAGGCGTGAAGTGTGTTCATTTTTAGTCTTGGAGTATTAAGTAGGTACGTGGTACGTGGAGGGATTCGATGCCCCAGCCATTCTATTCTATTACCAGTGAATAGAGGGCATAATGTTGTTAAGGGTTTGAGAACACGAGCTGGCTATTTTTAGAGATGTTCTAAATGGTATTTTTTCGCTTCATAATATATTAATGTCCCTGACGATTTGATGAACCCTCTACTGTAAAATGGGCGCCATACTGTTTTGCTTTTTATAAATGCTTGAAGAATAAAACACGAGCGGCGAGAATAGAATTCGCAACCGGCGTCCTAGAAAAACTAACTCATCTAGGTTGTCAACTACGGACTTTATTGTTTACCGTCAAAAACCTTACACTTTTTCTAATATAACCCATTGTTGTCAACTACGGAATTTTTATAGAATATTATATATATATTATATTTACGAATATTTTTCTAATATTATCTTAAGTACAAAAATATGATTACTTTCAGACCTCTAAAGTTCAAAGTGGAAGAAACCAAAGAATACTGGTTGTGCAACTGTAAAAAGACTAAAAACCGACCTTTTTGCGACGGTACTCATAATTGCACTGAAGTACAAGAAGCCACAACTGTTGCAGCTTAGCTCTTGCACAGTACTTACTGCGACGTGATACCTTCATTATGTATTCGAAGCATAATATTGTAATATTTATTTACCTGTCAGTAAAACGTAAGCTATCTACCAACGAACTGTATTGATTTCTTTCCCTGTAGCAAACATTGATACTTATACACACATAACTAGGTACACATAACATGATTTGATTTGATTTTTGTATTAAATTGTTTACGGTTTGTTTTACTATTGTATTTAATTAATGTGGACCATTGTCAACCCATTGCACCTATATATTGATTTTGTTGGCATATTTTCTTTGTTCTACTTAGTATTAAAAATATTAGTGGTAGCGGGTTCGGTTTTCTTTAGTAGATAAGATATTTTTTTAGGAAGGTTTTTATCTATAAAAATGCTTTTAATAGCGGAGAAACAATACAACGTTTGCCGGGTCAGCTAGTTAACTTATAAATAAAGACCCGGGGCCGTCCCATGACGTTTTAAATTCATATTATTTTATTTGTGTAACAGGGATAGCTAGATGAGTAAGCGTAAACAATGTGTTACTGAGATGCCATGGTAATGTTGCATGGAATATTTAATTTCAACAAAAGCTATTGTTTACTGTTACCCCGGTTGTATTACCAGCAATTTGTCCCGTTAGGTACCTTGGGAATTTCGGGATTAATGTTTTAATTCGCCGTATCAGTTAACTCCATACCAATTTTTATAAAGATTAGACGTGAAGAAGTAACGAACATACACACTAGCAAACTTTTCTTTATAATATTAGGAATAATAATGATATTTTTTTTATTGAGTAATTTTTTTTTCATAGTTTAGTATTAGGTGTGAATTGTGTTTACCCAGCATGTGACACTGGGATCATGGGAGAATAAAGCTGCGACTAAGTTAGAAATATAAATGAAAACAGTTTTTCATAAATAAACATCCTGTACATCACGCTGGTCAATATTTTTAATACGTTCTTAGCGGAGCCCCACACTTATAAAGGAACTTACGTGAACCAAATTTTAAGTCCTTAGCTCGAGGGCTTTTGCAGGCTGTAACGGAAAAGTGCAGTGGCAATTTCTCATTATAGTCAGCCACACCACAGCCAGTTCACTGTTATACGAGGGTCTCCCACAATGATTTCCGTCATTTGAAGGGAAATGCCAATAATCGCCCCGATCGGCAGGCGGGTTGGCGATTGCAGCGGTGTTAAATGATTAAATTCTACATAGATCCTAATTTACACGATTAGAACCACTAACTAAACATACAACAGTGGCCCCGGATCTCTATCGGACCGTTTATGTGCCCTCACTTTAGTCCTGAGTTCCTATATTATAAGTTAGGCATGATCGGACGTTATTTTACACATTTTTGAGACAAACAACAACCCGTTAACCCGGTCAGATAAGATCTTGTATCAGGCCAGCAATCATCAAGTATCAAGATCCTTTTTTCCGTATTCATTCAATATTTTTCAGTGATACCAGGTAGCCTCTTTTTTTTTCAAATATCCCGCTACTTTTTAATGCCACAACTCGCAGGCCAGACTATAGATATCAAAAATAAAACAACAAAAAATTGTTTACGTGTCCATACGCTGTGAAAAAGTAATGGAATTCCGAATAACGACTGAAATACTGAGAGACCAGTACTCCGCAATGTTACAAAATGTCATTTTTTAACAAACCAAGAGTATTCGTACATTTCGACGTATTATAAAAAAATCTGTCAAAAAATGTTTAAGCTCCAAAAAATGTACTCTACAATGCTAAAATGATATTTTGAGGCGTAGCTACAATGTCCATGTTTTGACGGATAATGCTATCAAGATAGATACGAGCATAGGTACTCAAAGTACCTAACAAAAACCAAGGAAATGAGAAATTCCCAGGAGTGGCATGAAATCACATTAATTTTAAGTACTCAAGCGCCAATAGATCGCGGTGACGACGATGAGGTCTGAAAAGAAAATTGGGGTCGAAAGCTGCCAATCGATACTCAAGGAAAGAATAATAACAGTGTGGCGGCATTCGGCTTCTTAAGGTATCTCCGATCACCCTGTACATGTGAGTCCAAAGTGATTTTTTGTATATCGTTTATTTCTCGGTAAGTACTGGGTCCTTTAATTAACATATTTTTATTCGGTATTCAAATAATTTTATAGATTTGTATAGTATTTAATTGGAGGATAGTGCCTATGATCGCCTTATTCTAACTATATCTCATAACACTTACCTATAATGATGATATAAATTTGTAGAATTTGACTTTAACTTCAATAAATTTTATGTACCTATATTGGATATTATACACACATAATGTAAGCTGCTGTCTCGGTAAGCATTTGTTTTGCCATAATAAGTCACCTTTGTACCCCGTGTATTGGAAGAAATACAAAATGGTAGATGCATAAAAAATAGATAGTGGCCGAATATCATACTGAATACGTATATAAAATTTCGTAAAAATCGGCAAAACCGTTTCGGAGGAGTACGGTAA
>SJJU01010152.1:0-21350 GCA_012932125.1 Conopomorpha cramerella | reverse complement strand
AATAGAGCGACATCAGCCCCACCCATAAATGTATAACAGGCCCGACCTTCACATATAAAAAAATAATAGTCATCATGAAATTGTAACAAAACATTCTAAGCCTGTAATCCCTACGTAATCCCTCAAGGGGTGACTAATGACAACCCGGCTCGAAATAGCTCTCAAGAGGCCACTTGTTTTCAATGAAATTCTACGTAGACAAAAACCTGCTACCTACGCCCCTAACCTAACGCTCATAATTAAAGCTAATAATATCCTGGATCTTTTATTCCATACACGGTCATTTCACCTCAAACTGGGATATTTTTATAGCTTTCCGCCCGCGGCTTCGCCCGCGTGGACTTCGGTTATATTGCGGTATAAAGGACAACTATAAGAAAACTTATCATTCCTGCGGAAAAATCCAAGTTTCCCTCGGGAATATCATTTTTTTCCGGGATAAAAAGTACCCTATTATTTAATCCGGACTTTTCCTTTGCAAAATTTCCAAGCAATAGTTACAGCGTGAAAGCGGAACAAACAAACAAACTCACTTTCCGATTTATAATTTTAGTTAGGATTATTACATACAAGGAAACCTTCCTCATGAATCAGACGAATGGCTCTAACGGCTCTACTCGTCTATTACCAACCGACCAGCCACGCTGTCCACCTGGTCGGTCAGTATTTTTTTTTAACCAATAATCGTCAAAGGAAACAGCATCGAAATCCGCTGCGTATATTAAAAGATTTAAGCATACCATGTGGTGATTATGTAGATAAATATAACATTCAGGTGCACACAAAAATATCTCTACTTATGTGACGTTTGATGGCTAAGGAACTAGGGGGCAGCTGTATTGAACTAGTAAACGAAAGCGGAGAGTACCTAAATTAATAAAATACTAGATTTAGAAACTAGGAACAAGTACAAGCAAGAACTAGTCATAGGGAACAATTTCAGCTATATATAAAAAAAAAAAACATTGTTTCGGGCTGGCCACATAGAAAATAGGATAGACAGTGTTTTTCTTCTTTTATAATTTGACAGAAGTAACATTCTGTTTTTTTTTTTGTTATAGGTATGTAGTGTAAAACAAGTCGCCTACCACTGTCTGTCCCTATGCATGCTTAGGTCATCAAAATTACGCAACGGATTTTGATACCTAATGAACAAGTGTGCTCCATCGTAGACCACATCGCTGCTTAACATCAGGCAGGATGGTGGTCAAAGGCTTGTTCATCGTGTTTAAAAAAAAAAGATGGAATGAGTTTAATGAAAGGTTTATGTGTATAATACAGTACACATGACTGTATAGTACAGTACATGACGATGACGATAAATATATATTATATAATTTATTTTATTTGGGCAAAAAAACGTTTGCCGGGTCAGCTAGTTGATTATAATAATAAGGAATTTGCTCACTGTGTACTAAATATTACGTTTGTTAGTTTTCGAAGCGGTAGATAAATCCACGAGGCGAATAATGGATATGGTGACCTTCGTTACTCAAATTGGTAGGCAGATCTCGTAGACCTCAATTTACCACTGTCGCAGAATACTGATTAGATTGTAATTTCCATTAATTTTCAATCTACGTTGATCACAGCTTGCGGTGTGGTTCGATTGACTTCTCCTCAATTTATATAATTGATTCCGGGAATACACATGTATGTACTTGTGTGAGTTATTATGACCCTCAATAAGTTTATCCCGAGCCTTCTGTAGGACAAAGGCCTCCCTCCTGTTTCTCGACTCTTCACGATTCTGGGCTGATGTCCACCGTTTTTGTCCTGGCGGAATATCTCGTTGTATTACCTCTTCTTAAGGCCCCGTTGTCTCTTGCCGTCTGTTGGAAAGCAGCTAGTCACTTTATTTGCCCAACTATCCGGTGGAATTATTAGACGTTTTTAGTATAAATAACTATTGGCAGGAAGTTTCTTACCAGTTCTTCTTCCCATGACAAATGCCCTTTCCGAACCGACGTAGCTTCTTTTGATGATTTTGTATAAACGTATATAAAACATTATTTTGATTCTTACGGGTTCATAGGACGACCGAGGTGGACTAGTTGTCAAGACTCCTGTCTTTAGGAAAACGGTCGAAATGTCGATTCCTCACTTCATAATTAATAAGAAATCTGGGCTGTGCATATTTTGTGTTCATGTGGGTGTTATTTTACCTTTTCATCTATTTAGGGTATCAATTTATTGGCATATGACGCACGAATACAAAAGGGGCTAGATAATAGCTTTGCCGACTGCACAATTGTAGTAATTCATATACGATTTCAATGAAACTCAGAAACTATGCGAGTCATAGAACGTATAATTAAACAGATCACTAATTATGACATTGTGTCAGTTTCGAGTTATTTCACTGATTAAACCGGTCTGGCGCGCGTCGAGATATATTCGAAATTCGTGTTTTCAAATAGGTCACCTCACGGTTAGACTGACAGTGTGTGAAATTATGTGAAATTGGCCCTGACTATTATAATTCGGAGGTAGAAATTTGTAAATCGTATAGATTGAAGTACCTACCTAAGCTTTACAGTGTTGATCTGCCCCATGTATTTATTATTCAATAGAAGGCTTATTGGGATACTAATGGGATTGTTGGGCGATGGACTTCTCACTTATAGATACAATTACTATTTTTGGTTACGTATCATAATACCTATTTTTATTTACGTACTCCTGAAGTACCTACGGTCAACTCACTGGTTGTTTAGTCTATGAGCCGATTAACCTATTTTTAAATCACCTATCGTCTGACTAGCCTAATGTTCAACTCACCTATGGAAATACAAATGCCCCCTTAAGTGTTAATATTTACAATCTGTCCAAGACCTGGGTCGTTCGTTACTACTTTTGAACGTTCAACATTTCGGAGAGTGTGCTACGGAGTTGCAAAGTCTAATACTACTAATACCCCTATCGTGTTTTTACAATACGACAACCAGGAGAACGGAAAAACGTCATCCCTGCGAGGCGGATACCATTTACGCGAACCAAACGTACCATAACGTAGGAATCAAAAATCGGTATAATGATTATAATATAACCCTATTTGTCCAGCTTTTCTCACTTTACGTCACGTCTTCGAAGGCTCTAACCACCCGACAACGGATTATAAACGTGAGTTTATGTTTGTGTGAACGAATGAAGGTCAAGAGCGTTGAAGGTCAACACATCCTCACTAAAAGACAAGTAGACGCACGTCTTAAAAGTTAGGTCAGTAGGTTTAAAACATTTAAAACGATTGTTCGTGTCGTGACGATGCATTTGTTTCGGTAACGTCCACCATTTTCAGCTGATCTTACTTCAGTAAAACGAATAATAGTTTTATTACTGTTTCTACAGTAGGTATGCCGAGATGGAAAAGTTGGGCTTGGATAGTAGTGAGCATGCCTACTCTTCGTCAAAACTACAAGAAAAGATGCCTATCTGTGTACCTATCTACCTACGGTACTGTTTGAAATGATTAATTTGCGTGGGTGCCGTTTTGTGGCAGTACCTACATAGTTGATGGATTGGAATTTTCCGTGAAAAATGTCCCATTGCGCCCAAAAAAAAATGTAATACATATGGACAAGAAAATTTATTATAATGATATCCTGGGACATTTCGCTCAGGGTAATACGGTCCCAAAGCAGGGTAACCCTGTAGTATGGAAATCCCTAAACATATAAATATGCGTTTCACATGACAATAACCCCATCAAAATCAAAAGTCGGCGAGTATTATTCTACTAATAATAATACTATGAACGCAAAAGTATGGAGGTATACATAAATGAATTTAAATGGAAACTACTACGAGTGTAAGTATATACTCGGGATTGAACATTGTACTCAAGGGGCCAGAAAGAAAACTGTATTTGAAATATTTTTAAAATAATCTTGGATGCCGGTGCGTAAGAACGTCTATGGTCTAGTTGGTCGGGTACTTGGCTTGCAATCGGGAGGTCGCGGTTTCGTGTCCGGCTACTGGACGGGTACCAACTGAACTCTTTTTCAGAGTCTATGTACGCAACACATCGCTCGTACGGTGAAAGACAACATTGTGATGAAACCCGCACACCACAAGGTGTGTGACTCGCATCATTGTGAGATAAATTATATGCTTCGTGAACCGTGGGTATTTTGCTTAGCAAGTGCCTCCGCCTGGCGCGCTTTAGGATTTAAAAGAATGAAGTGTAATCTTGGATACCAAATGGTTTAATTCCCATAGTCATGTGTATGTACATATATTCAGACGTCATGTACTGCAAGTTGTGGGTATATTATTTATGACTAAACCTTTCAGCGTTTACTACCCTTTCGGCACAGCAGTAAAACTTTTACATACAAAACTACTTGAGAAAGAAACCTATAAGATTAAGTGCTGAAGTAAGCCTGGACTTGGCTAAGTACATACATAGAAAAACCAAGGATAATAAACCATGGAAAATACATAATGTAGTATATACGTGGTCATTGTAACAAGCAAGTTGTGCTCTATCTCTCTCGCTCATATGGATTCCGAAAGACACAGACAGCAATATATATCTGACCGTAATTATTAGATTTTTACGCTTTGTGAACAAGTATTTGCGATGCGAACGATGTAGCATACTTTTTCGCTAGGTACCTTTTTAAATTAAAACTACCAATATACAGGTACGATCAAAAAAGTTTAGTTTTAGCTGCACAGTTGCACACCCTTTAGTTGCATAGAAAGTGTCATTAAAAATTAGACCATATTTGGCGGACTGTACTTACTACTTACTGTCCATAAAATCGTTTAAATATCTGCCATTAGAGCCCCAGAAATTGCCGCATACACAATCCTTAGTACGAATGAAGATACCACACTGTTATTAGAGCTTTGAGACCGTTTATTTGTTTCTCCAACACGTAATTTATAGGTACTTACATAATTTATATTGGTTAATATTAAATACTAAGAAATTGGCGAAGGAAGGGCTAGACCGATCGTTAATAGGTTCCTACGTATCTACGGCAATTGACGTCAGTAGAAAATATCCAATTATCGATTTAACTATTTTTGAATACGAAGTTATTATTTAAGAAAGCAAAATATACAAGACTAAAACATCATTAATACAATTCATACCTTTCAGTCTCAAATCGAGGTAGGTAGTAATTTTTGAAAATGCCCACGAAGGGTTGATTTCATCTGTTCCCCCGAAAACACATTCTTGGTTGAATTTTCGCTCAATTTCACCCCAGGTTGTATTTTTCTGGGTACAACATCGTAAAAAACGGAGAAGAGTCTATGTACGCCACATTATGCTCTTATTGTGAAGGAGACTATCATGGGGAAGCCTCTTTTAGCAAATAAAATGCGTGCATAAAGGCATTCACATTGTGTGGAAAAAATATACATACATTGAAAACCTCCTTCTTTTCGGAGTCTGTTTACAATACTGGCAAATTATTATAATACTTGTATTTGCCTACATGTAATTGGTGTTAAGTGGGATACTGCTAGTTAATATCGTTTTCGTAGTACCTACTTGCTGTATCAGTAATTTTAATAATATAAAGTACATTAAATACACAAGTCATTGATTAATGGACAGAACCTGTGTTTTCTGCGCAGTATAGTCCGGAGGTATTCAAGTTACGGGTAAATAGGTACCTAATGAGCAAGTGTGCTCTATCGTAGACCACATCGCTGCTTAGCATCAGAGAGGATGGTAATCAAACGCTTGTTCATAGTGAATTAAAAAAAAACCTTTGGAGTGATGCCCAGCCCTCTTGTTTAGTCTGAGAGTTGAGGTTTATAAAGACAAATAATAACAGTATCAATATTACGTGACCAGCCCACTCCATAACAATACCTTTCATAGCATGTCTTTCGCTTTCCACAAAAATAACCGACTTTAAAAATACCTTCTTACCAACAAACAAAAAAAATCATAAATCGGTTCATAAACCTGCCATAAAGCTATCTGCAAACAAACATAAAACATGCATAATTAATTGACAATCCGCCTTTTTTGAGGTCGCTAAAAAAACAAATACAGTCCGCGTTACGCAACAACTAATTACTTCCACGGTGCAGACGAGACGGCGCAAAACAGCCCTCTAAATTGAGAACCCTAAAAGCATGTGTGGGTTATAGAAAACACGTTTCAAATTATCCTTGATCATAAGATATAGCCAATTGAGGCTCACAACTGGATTACTCGGGATAAAAGATAATAATATCACTCACATAAGAACATACATCGAAGCAAAATAATGGCCTCATCCAATTGGTAACGAAAGGGGCACAAGAATAGTGTTATAGCCTTTTTCGTTCGACCATCCATTTTCCCTTTACAAGAACCCACGAAATAGGCTGAGATAAAATGGTGTATGGTCAGTCTTTAGACCCATATTCTGAAGGAAAAATCATTGCATTATGTAAAGCTTGAAGCGCACTTAATTTTGTCTCTTTTTGACACTTGCAATTAGAGTCAGACAAAGAATAAAATCTAGTTAATACAGTAAAGTTATAATATTATGAACTTTCTTCCTAGTAAAATTGTAATCGTCTTCAGAAAAACATAATTTATTTTCATTGCTGCGCTAGTATAGAACGTAGCTGTCGTAATTAAATCGATAGCATCAATGTACGAATATCAATTACAACAATGACCGTGACCGTTATTTCGCAAAATTACTGTGAAATAGTGCCTTCTCATACAGGAACAATAAAATCATGACAGTGCAGTAGTTATATGAAGACGGACAGATAGACAAAGGGTCTGATTTGTTTGTCGAACAAATGACTACATTTTTAATTCAGATAAGTAAATTCTTTAAAAAAATACTAAAGAAAAAACCGACTTCAACCAATAAACTATTAAGATTTTTGTGGTTTTCTTAAAGTCATTGTCATAGCTGATACAAATAAAAATAGAACAACGTGAGAAACTTTCAAATAAAAAAAATCATTAAAATAATATAGTCGAATGGTGAACCTCTTTCTTTTTTGAGTTCGGTTAAAAATAGTTTAAATTCAATAATCATTATTTTACCTGTGACATGGGCTGGCAAGTTTAAATAGAAATTGAATTTTATTAAGTAGCTGAAGAAGAGACTTAAGTTAAGTCTTTAAGTACTTATTGAAAAATATAATAATGAAAATAGAATGCATTCGTTACTTCTTACTAAGAAGCGAAACTTGCTTGCTTCGTATTGAGTAGTAGTATGCAGTCATTCTCAATTCGAAGGTCATACGTATTTTTTAAGTTTGTTCGTCATGGACTTCGTCGTTTGTGTACCGTTTTTAATACTATTTTTGTTGTAAAGAAGATATTTCCAAGGCGGTCCCATAAGGAAAACTTGATGATGGTCAACCCTGATAAATCGAGGGTTCGAGTACTAATTGTTATAGAATGACGAAATGAAGCTGGTTTCTAGCCAACCGAAGTCAATTGGAGTGGCCTATGTCCAACAGTGAACGAATATGGGCTGATGATGATGATGAATCCAAATTGCCAATTCCCTACATGTCGTAGCTTTGCGCAAAACTTGTAGGAACCGAACTTCTGCTGATATTTCTGTTAGCCTAGTACTTTAATGAGATTTGTTACTCTTCTATTTAGGACTTCGAAATTCAAATTATTACGTTCTTAATAAACCCTTACAATTATTACCAAAGAGTATCTATTTTTGGAACGCTTGGAACTTCTTATCAACAGTTGGCTGGTCACATTTAGCAAATAGGTTGCCATTAAAAAAAGAGAAAAACTTCTCGTTTGAATTTGGAAAATACCGGTAAAATATTTATTGAAAGAGCGTTATGAACTTCTGACCGAACATCTCCAATCTACTTTCAATGGAGCGAATAAAATAGAGCGCTGAATATATATTATATTATTAATGTTTTTTAATCTACAGCAAAAAGGATGTTCAAATGATCGTTCTATTACTTGCAAATGAAATTCTGGAATTGGATTTAGTACCTACCTAATTTATTTTAGAGTGGAATTCTCAGTGGGCACACCTACTTTGTTTTCTAAAATTAATGTAGATAAGACCTTGTAAATGGTTTCTTTTATTTGCTCCCCAAAGTATCAAGGAGGATTTTCTGAAAGCCTACTTGATTGATTCTGAAGTGTTGGTGAAAAAAGAATCATGATCATCATCGTCCACTTGGACATAGATCTCTCCAATTGCACGCCACTGTGATTTGTTTCCGGCTTCTCATATTATCCAGCATAAAAATAGGTTACTTGAAGGAAAATATCTTATACTACTAATATAAAATAATCTGTAGGTATTGAAGTGTAGCTTGAACATGCTTTGACGCTTTTACACAACACGATTAGAGTTTTAGAATAGGTACGGCTTTTTATTTAATCAGGGACAAGTCAACCACCACCCATCCTACCTGTCTCTCGGCGTACGGGTCATTCTCTGGAAACGTACGCGTTTTGTTGACTCCATACAAATTATTTTTATACACCCCTGTTTTGTTGCCTAATCTCTCCCTTCTGGGCTATGACGACCACATTACGAAGGCTAGAATACGGGTTATGCTGGAGCAGCTTTATATACGTATATACTTTTTATGCTATAGCATATTCAACATTAGCTTTTAGCCATCCATGGGCTTTTAAGAGTTAGGTAGCCACACGGATCTTCACACGGGAATCAATAGTAATTATAACAATAACTCAAACTCTGCATCTTCGTAAACCTTAAACGCATTTGTATAACATTACTTAAAATGACTAATTTAAGTAAGTCACAGTGTCTTAGACTACCTTCTCTTTAGGCTGATGAAAATAAGTTTACCGCCAATGACTGACCTTTATCCCAAAGCAGAGAAGGCCAGCTACTAAAATGTTAGATGTATAAACCAAACTTTCCAAAATTTCCACAAAATGTGTATTAATAAATGCAGCTAACGAATCATTCGTTTTAATTAAGTTATTTTACGGTTCAGTTACATTTTGGCAATAACTGTTTGTGCCCATTTGCATTAATTTTGACAAGGGAAGTAATTGCCATCATCGTCGGCTGAATAAATAAATAAATATATTCTCACAAAGGAAACGGAGTCGCGTTCAAATTAGGGGAGGAAAAGCGTTCCTGTCCATTACGGTTAATTAATTACATTAACGAATTATTTCATTTCATGTAATACACTAACTTTTACTGAATGAACTACAAAAAAAACAGGTCAAAATTGTTCTTTTGTGTATTTTTGTACACGTACGTTTATGTTTCCTTTATACAGAATAATAGCATATATTCTGTATAAAGTATATCTATTTTTGATTCAACGTTTTGTTTTTAAATAAATAAAACAAAAATATACTTGATTGATTATGACTAGCTGCTGTTTTTCTTATTTTAATTTCGTGTATATTTATTTATTTCTTGGAGAACTTACAGCTACTAAGTAACGTAAACTTGTGAATTGAATTGGCATATAAATCAGTATGTAAGTACATAAATTAATATGTAAGTATATAAATTGAAAGATCTAGGCTTACAATTCACAAGTTTACGTTATTAAATATAACAGTGACTTAAAAAAAGCAATAATTAGTATAGTACTTATACAAAACAACGTTTTTAGATTTCACCTACAACACTGAATGTAAATAAAATTTTTGAACCGAAAGAAAAAAAACAAAGGCCCTCGTCCACTCCCCCAATGATTTCCAAGTGTCGATTAAGCATCAGCCCATATTAGTCCACTGTTTTGTTAATTATTTATCCTAAATAATTTTAAAGAAAAAAGAACCAGATATGACTAGAATTAGTTGCCCCTAAAATTTTTTAAACCTTTCCAACAAAAATATCCAGCAGTGGACAATTATGGACATAAATTATGATCATGATGAATATAAAATATAAATGTAAAGAACATCAAGAGACTCACAACAAATGCTTTAGCTTAACGACTAAGACTATAACTCTATAACTAATGCGTCCATGCTCCAGAAAAGGGAACAGTTCGAAAAAGAAACGCAGATATATTATGACGATTTGTTTGATATGAAGGCAACGTGCTCTCTTAATAAAGAGAAAAAGTAAATTTGCGAGAAGTAGGCGAGGCTCCGCACACCAAGACACAATTTACTCGTAATGCTAGTTTAGGTATGTCGAAAGCGGATCTTAACATTATCCGATCAATAAATAAATGTCATACTCGTACCATTAGGTTATATTAGCTGACTCGGCAAAGGTTTCCTGTTCCCGTGGCAATTTTTCAAAATCCTGCCGTACCTATTTAACCTGTCGAATTTCAAGAGTCTAACTTTTCTTAGAAGCGGGTTTTCCGATGAATCTTTGAATTTCTTTCTAATATAAATTCCTACAAAATTTCAAGTTACTAAGTTTAGCTGTTTGGGGTATACGCTGATTGTCAGTCAATCAGCTTTTCCTTTAATTCGTAGACTAGTTAGATTCGTCGCTTAGTCGTTTAGATTAGTTAAGTTGAGTTTAGTAAAGTTTAGATTAGGTTATGTCGTTCGGCTGATAGTCAAACGTATTTATTTAGTCGTTTCCACGAAAGGCTCTTCGTGATTGGGTTAATCTTAATTTATAATCCACCTTCGACATACATAAATATATATTTATTTTGACACTTTTATGCACAAAAAAAAACGCATTGGGCGGACTTTATGCTAAAGCATTTTCTACTAATTTACCACCAGTAATAGATATAGATACATAATTGTCATAATTCAAGTATTATGCTTAACTAAGACGGGAACAGAACCCTACCCTTGTTTGGAAAGCAAATTCCTAGGCCAAGTTTGCTATTGCAATAGTAATTTCATAGTCCCACTATTTTTTTCCTAGTAAACAAAAAGTGACTAAAAAATAAAAACATTTAATTAGTAACAAAAACAACACTCTGCTATGTCTCTTTGATTTTACTCAAACAGAAAACAGCGCTTTTGTGAATTTCTAGAACGAGGTGCTTTGTTACGATCGAATGGCAGACTCAAGTATCCGGATCACATGACCAAATCGCTCGTAACTTTCCCTGTGAAAATGTTTTTAAGCTTCTAACAAAATTAGCACTAGACGAAAAAAGCCCTTCGTCCGGGACCGACCACTTGTGTACCCTAACTACGTGACTTTCAGAGTGTATGGAGCTAGTTTCAGCTTACTTCAAAAAAGGTCACGTAAAGTAGGGGTAAGCTTTTTCATACAAAAGGTCGGCCACTAACGATTGCGGTGCGAATTTTGCAACAAAGGTAAACTTTACTAACATTACAAAGAATAATGATTGGTATTTTGTATGTATGTTTGTTGTGAATAAACTCAAAAATCTTCTGGATGGATTACGATAATTTTTACAATTATTTTGATACATTATCCGCGACTGCGTAACAAAGACTAGAAGTGCCTATATTTTGTCCCGAAATTCCCCCGGGAACACCCAATAAGCATTATTAGCACAGTCAGAATGAATTAATATTATAAAGAGTAAAGTTCTGTATTTTACTATAATATATTCTATATCTCTTACACTATTCATCATTTCAAGATAATTAAATTTAGCATAATTTTACAAACATTAATAAAATTAACATCCTTAATAATAATTTGTGGTGTGATGACCACTTTGTAGCCCCTTAAGTCATATGTATTCGGACTAAACGCGTAAAATATTAAGTGACAGTGAGTACATAATTAGGCTAGCCGTGTGGTGAGGGCGAATAGAATACATGTGTCACCACCTCTGCCCAACTTTTCCAGTCGTGGGGGCCGAATGAGGAGACCGAAGGAACTCTCCAGAGGACGAGCGGGAGCGCTCTAAGTGAGTTAAAAAGCAACACCACTGCGATCGCCAAACCGCCTGCCAAGCGTGGCGATTATTAGAATCCCCCCCCCCCAATCATGGAAATAATTGGGGGACGCCCTCGTCCAGCTGTGGACGTCATGTGGCCGATGATAATGACATAATAAAGGTTACATCAGAGCCCCGTTTAATAAACGTGACACATTGTCATTTACTGTGATAATTTAGTTCACATTACGGAGACGCACGAAAACCATGCAATTAACATAGAAATGTCATTGTAATTGACAGTGCGTATTGGTATAGTCCGTTTCCAATTATTTTACCTAGTCTGACTGTTATAGCCAGAAGCCGCGGCTTAAGAAAGACTTGACATAGAACAAATATGCGTTCTGATTGGCTGTTATGTCACGCTTTGTGCGACTCAGCTAGTTTCAACTAATCGCAGCGCGTTATATTTCTTGTCACTTATTTCTTGGAGCGCTGTGCTAGGGGGGCTGGCATATATATACGTAATGACGTCTATCAAAGGTAAAATAACTGTGAAGGGTCCGTAAGGTGTAATAGTCCGGCTAGATTTTACTTAAAAGGCTACAAAATTGCACAGTTCTGTTCACACCACCGCGAATTAACGTCTGATCTGATTGGGATCACTAATATTCAAATGTCCTACGGTAACATGTACATGTCATAGGTGTGAGGTTCCATAAAGTTACATAACATAATATCATACAATTGGTATCAAACGTAAGGCCGTTGGACAACTCCAAGATCAGCTCCTGACTCAGCAGTCAAAGACCGACCCTACCGCCGTCGACTTTTAACTGACTTAAAAAAAGGAGGTTGTCAATTCGTCGGTATTTTTTTTACGTTAACTTCGACTGTGCCGACATATTTGGATGAGTCTTTTTTTATTTCAAAAGCTGTTGTTTGAAGACCGTCCCATTTAAATTTGGTTCTGTCGCGACAATGGCATTCATGTGACAAATGTGACAATTTTTATTGGTTGAACTCGGTTATTTTTTCTTTAAAGTCATTGTAAGGCGCGATGAGTAAATATCCAGGCCCCAAGTAATCTATACTTATAATAATACATAATAAGCTGGTGTATTTAGTTACTAACAATATTCATTTTGAAATCTTTCGACTCTACATTGGAGAATTTATTAAAGTTAGAAACAAGCCTTTCAAACAAGGAACTTGAAACTAAGTATATAGTTACGTATATACCCGATGTATTCTTCGATGTGTTTTTTGGGCTTTCAGTTTTGATGACATTTCCTGTGTCACTAAACATCAATAGATTTGTTATATTGTGACAAGCCAGATTTTAAAAAATGAACCTTAATATCTGATGACATTCACGCCGGTCCCACCCTACCCCTGAGCATACCCCTGGTGGAATGGTGGTACTAAACCATACCACTGTAGTAGTGTTAGGATATGAAAAGCATAAACATAGTTAATGTTAAATTAAACAATACTTTCATCAACTAAAACTTTATACCTCTTGAAACCAATGGCACAATTTTATTCGGTTCGTATTTTATCCAATGCATGCCTACGTCATTTCAGCATGCATCAACTGCATTTGAACTTGTACAAGCAAAACTTAATTAATAATCTCTTTCTCGCGTCGTTTTTAGGAATAACATTTGATGTATGTATTTTGTATTCACATTCAATAACCTGTACTGACTGAATTCTTGTTTAATTATAACATATCTACAGTGGTATAGTTTAGTCCCACAATACCACCATAGGCTCAGGGGTAGGGTGGGTCCGGCGTGGTGACATTTATATGAGTTTCAAGCTTAGGGTGGTAGACCGGGTTCTTGGCCGAATGAACATAATCCCTAGTGGGGGGAAAAAAGAATCATTAGGGACATCGTGCAGAATAACTTATTTTGAGGCTTAGAGAGATTAGTGGCAAGATCGTTACCGGTAACCTTTTTCGCTCCCCAAATATTACAGGATGTGTAAACGAACATAATAAATACATATAAGCTAGTATCGTTATTTTTTTTTGTAAGTTTATATTTAAGCAAATGTAAAAATAAATATATTCATAGAAAATTACTATATTATTCCGCAGATAAATAAATGTAGCAGCCTAAAACAGATAAAAATCACATAATTTTTGGGGAGAAACTAACGTACACACATAGACATACATTATTCTAAACAACATAGGTGTGGTTACTAACAAATTGGAAATAACTATAAAAATAGGAGGGGTACATTGAATACTTACCATCCAATATTAAAATACTACACCGACACACCTAAAGGGGGTATTTTTTAAATATATTTTTTTTTATTTTACTAACATCACATCGACATGCAACCAATGCTTACATATAAAGCACTCGGTGAACAAAAAAAGAAAAATAAACCGCTTTCGCGCGCGTACTGTGTTCGATTTTCGAAATGTGTGTTCCAATTTCGAATTTGTTTGCAGTGACGCTGTCGGAGCGCTTTCGTGAACTGACGCCGTCCGGTGCTTCGTTTCATTCGTAAACTTGTTGGGCGCTTCTCTGCGCATGTGTAAATAAGGGTAGCTAAACATTTTACCTGTTACACGACACTGTGTAGCGGTTCTTCCATTTCGCAACGTTGTATCGAAAGCCTTTAATGGGAGTTGGTGTTCTTAGTTTAGTAGCCGTCTTTTTTTCACTGAAATTGGTGTAGGTTATTTTACCAGACAAAGTTACTAGTGAATTTCTTGAAATAGTTTTAAAACTGGATCATTTGTATTTTGAAATCTTTAATAGAAATACTTTTTTTTCATTATTATTCATAATTGATACAGATCAGTAGAGCCAATCTAATGTACAGACTGACAAGGATTTTTTGGCGCGTGAGTGCAAAATATTCGATGTGATTTTCGCAACTCCTATACTTTTTTTAATATCACTATGAACAAGCGTTTGACCACCATCCTGCCTGATGTTAAGCAGCGATGGAGCATACTTGTTCATTAGGTACCTATTCACCCGCGACTTAAAGACCTTCAGACTGTACTGCGCAGGAAGTTGTTTTTTTGCTCCGCATACTTTTTCGTTTCTTGATTTAATTGTATTTTAGATTATTTGTATATAATATTTATTTATATAATAGTTAAATCCAGATAAATTACGCGATATTAATCGAAGGTAATTCAGCTTACCTTCGTTATTTGCTCGATGTTTCGACACAGTTACATGTGCCGTGGTCACGAGCTGGTACTGTTGATGATTATTTGTTTATGCTTGAATTATAATAATAAGGAGCATTGTTCATCAAAACAAGACTTACTGGATGCCAAAGTTTTAAGCTACTAACCAAAAGATTGTCAGATTTTAATTGCTTAATAGAGTAACAATGTAGAGACTTCGGTGGTTGTCTAACCTCTAAAAAAATATTTAAAAAATTTGTAAAAATACAAATTTAGTGCAGTGGAGGGCCAAATCTGTTAAACTCTATGCTTCTATACTCTGGTATCAACTATATCCGGTATCTGCACAATTCACTGCCACCATTACAATGAGCAATTTTTGCAACAGGAGACTTCAAAATCATTCTAAATATAATTTTTGAAGTAAGGTAAAATTTTTAATGTGACGGACTAATTTGACAGTTCCTATGCGTACAATATGATGATTTATTCCTATGTAAGTTAAACTGAAAATTGAATACCAACATTTAAAGATTGTCATCGCGTATAATATACTCTAACTTGATTGCAACAGAACACAAAATTGTGTGAATAGGAACTGTCAAATTGGTTGGTCGAAAAAAAAATAGACTTTAGTAGTATGTTCCAATAGTTGATAAATTATGGAATGTGACATTGACAGTAATGACAGAGAGCGAGACACATGATTTCTGGTTTTTGTGACAGCGAATCAGAAATTAGAATACAGGTGCATACTGATGCGCATCTAGAAGCTTCCACTTGAAAAATAGACTCGACTTTGCACGGAACCACATTTTATGTATAAACATGTAAATATATTCCTCTGTACAATACTAGTGTGCACATCAAATCCATTACCCCTTTATCCGGCATCAATTTGCCTGTCACTCGGGATTGCTTCGGATATTCCCTGGGGGAATAGTTAATCTTCCAGCGGAATGCTCCATCCAGCCTTTATACGCGTGAAATTGTATGTCTACATAGTACATACCTACATTTTTCTTTGTGTTATGTTCGAACTTCGGTGAAATGTGTGTCTACGTACGGTCGGCAAAGAAAGCGGCGTACTATTTTTGATCATCCCTTCTGTGTCACAAAAACATCAATAAGATACAATTGTTGTGTTGTGATAAAAAAATAATTAACCTAACTCATTTTATAATGAAACGCGCACAGACATTATAACTCAATATTGTTCACCGGGTATATATTATATGGGCCTTACTAGTTCTTACTATTTCGAAGGTACACAAAGCTCAACTTAACTTGTCAGTTGTATGTCAAATACGGAATAACCAGTTCTTGTAGACCTGTAATAACCGATGTATAAGTGATAACGCGTTTATTGCTAAGGGGGTACATATATACTAGTAATATTAGAGTTAATTAACCTAACTATCTGTTTACTGACATTCAAGTGAGTTATAGAACCTTAGGGTTATAGACCAGGGCCCCGAGTCTGCTAATTTCACTTTATGCACTATTCCGATAGCATGATGACACCAGAGATCTAGTGGCTTAAATCGGTATTCTGCTAAACCTAAGCGTCTGTCCTATCAGGACCGTAAATGGTCGGTCATGTCTCCGTCATGGCGTCGTTATTATAGCAAATCACGTGTTGCCAGTTTTAGAAAACACAATCTACTGCCTAAACTACTACAAAATTCGCAAGCCAGGAGTCCAAATCTGCTACACTGTCTTAATTGCATCATCAAATCAAATATATTTATTTGTGCAACATAGGTAGATAACATGGTAATGGTATTATTATATTTTTTTTGTAACACTATGTGCTGTCTGAACGACATACAAACAATTCTTAGGCTAGATATTTTCAAACATAATATATTTTTTATAATTTACTAGCTAGCTATATATATTCCAAAGCGATGCAGAAAAACAAATGTTTTCCGATTTGTTTTTCTGCATCGCTTTGGAATTGTAGTGGTAAATGACTGCGAAATACAAGTAACGAAATCAGCAATGCACATCGTTTGCCGCTACGATACCAGAGCGATGCAACTACCCGAGTATAGTACTCAAATTCTCAGGCCCCAAATTTTGAGCCGACTGTACTTTTTTCTTTGTGTTATGTTGGCAGTTTTGTGAAGTGTGTTGTACGTACATACATATTGTTCAGAAAGTCTCTCTGTCTATTGTCCTTGGGGGATCAAAGTTAAATGGTGCGTGTTTGTTTGCGACACACAAAGTTGTTTATTTTCTATGAAAATGTGTGTGGTTCTTTTAGTCAACGTCAAACTTTTTCCCATTTAATAACAATCATCGGCTTAAGCTGGTGTTTTATACTGCATGTGTTTTCCACCAATAAATACTAAGCGATATTATGAACGCTGAGCTTTAATATACTCGTATTATTTGAAGTATATAGGTATATAAAAAAAAATATATCTTATAGGTATAAAACCACCCTACTTCCGTATTCTCTATTTACGTACCTAAACAACATCAAGCCAACAATTTTTTGTAATAATAAAAAGAGGTATTCAGTTTGGGCTTTGTCTACAAAGACAAGATTATTATAATAATATCTTATTACAGCCTTTGTGCTACGCGTAGACAATGGTTGTCGTAGCTCGTCTACGTCGTAGCGCGTAGCAATTTTGAAGGTTTGATAACCTTTGTCCTTTCCGTAACAATATTCCGTGATCACAAAAACCGATTTAAGTATACCTAACTGAAAATCGATTCAAGGGTTTATTACTAGCAGTTAGCTGTAGTGAGGGGCGTTTACGATTTATACGATATGCATAAGCATAATCACATGCAAATTCTTGATTTCCATACGGATACCAGACGTTTACAGTGAGAGCAACCGTGGCCTATACGTAAAGGTAACTTGTAACTACGAGGAACCAGATTCTATTGCCGATTCCGTGCACCCGAAGAAAAAATTTCCACTAAGCGGGAAGATGAAGAGATTAAGAGCACGGTGATAGAAAACATTGTAAGGAAACATGGAAGGAAAAATGGAAGGAAATATGTGTGGGTTCTACCTAAAGGCGACAGGCTCAACATTTGTCTCGTTGGGACTACGTGGTTAGTAAATATCATGTACCCTTAACGGGAAGACTCGCTTAAGTCGTACATATTATTTTTTATCAAAAGAAAATGTGGATCTTCTTCACCGCTATAAATCTTTTCCGAAAAATTACGCGGTAAATGTTATTCAAATATTTTTACAACTTCTTTTGCGACGATAAAATGAACGAAGGAAGACGTAAACAACAAATTATTGACAAGACTATTTGTACTCGATATAGTTCGTGGAAAATGTAAGTCGCAATAAAGATACGATGTATATTTAAGTACCAATATAACTTAACCATCTGCAAATTTGTTCTTTATTCTTTAAACAGTAGAGTCCTTTTCAAAGTTGTAAATAGGTGGATGAATGGGATTACTTAAGTAGCAAACCCACCATCACTCAAGCCATATCTGACTACCGGTGTAAGGTTGTTTATTAGCGCCCGCAACTTAGTAAATAGAAGTAGCATCCGACTACACTCTCAAGGTTGTTATCATTTTAATAAGTGGTAGATAGAGATAGGGAGATACAGGCGGTGTTGCGCCCTATATCTCTCGTTTCGGTAGAAAATGCAAAAAAAGATATTTGCTATTCCAATGGTTAAGCTTGATCGCATATCGAATTCGACTGGAATTTAATCGGTGGGATGTTTCATTGAAATCCGTTCTGCATGAAAGAGTAAGAAACATCCACCATATTATTCGCATTTATAATATTAGTAGGACCATTAGACGCGACAGACGTTGTCCTGTCTTCAGTAGGGAATATTGATTTCGTATTTTGTATTTTGCCACCCAATTTTTTTGATATTATATTTATTGTTATATACGAGCGGCCCATCCGGCATTATTATAGATACAAACCTTCCTTTGGAATCGCTGTGTCTATTAAAAAATAATTCATTAAATACATTTCGTAATTTTAAAGTGGCTTTCGACTGGTGCCCTAGTGGGAAGCGGAGACGACGAGGATGACCAAGGCACACGTAGCGGCGCTCCGTGGACTCCGAGCACAGGGTGGCGGGCATTGACTGGAGTACCGCAAAGACGGCAGCGCTGGACAGAGGGATATGGAGAGATATCTGCAAGGCCCTATGTACCCCCGTGTATGCTAGGACCTAAGTAAGTAGGTAGTTTTAAAGATCTAAGCATACATAGGAACAAACAGCGGGAAGCGACTTTGTTTTATACTACGTTGTGAATATATTTATTCTCTTGACAGAGTACAGAATAAGCGAAATCGGTGCAGCCGTCCAAGCGTGATGCCATGTCCAATGCAAATAAGGATTTATTTATAAATATGAGTAAAGGTTTTAATTAGCATAACCTAGCCTTTATAATCGTTTTAAAAACTTTGTGTTTTTACTGTGTTTTAGTGACGAATGTTTTATGTACACTGTTGTTTTTTATTCTAAATTATAATATTATTGTTTTATGTGTTTTATCTATTTTGTAATAAATATTATGTAGAAAGCCTAGATATTAATGGAAAATGTCGCATCGGCACGTCTCTCTATATCTCGTATAATATTATAATTATTTATAATATTATAACACCATACTTTAGTAAGCACATTTTTTTACAATACATGAGTAATATACATAAAAGAAAGTCGCCTTAGTTACATTATTTATATCAAGAACGGATGAACCAATTAGGCTGAAAAGTGTAAAAGTGGTGGGGATGTAGCTTTAAGCCAGGACATAGGATAATTTTTATCCCAATCCTGTGGGACGCGTCGCTATATAGAAGTTATGTTATCATCATCATCATCATCAGCCCATACCTGTCCACTGCTGGACATACTGGTTATGCGGGGCTTCCACTAGAAAATAAATAAAATTAACTAGTCGTGAAACAAGAAACTCCTACGCCCACATTTCACACCCTAGTGATCGAGAACCTAGGGAGTGTCACCAACAAAACAGCGTGGGTGTTTATACTTATCAATCCTAATTTGTAGCTCTTTTACGACTGATTACGTATTCTTTTTGAAATATCTTCTGTTCTGCGGACATTTGATAAAATAATACCTATGGCGAGATTAATTTGTGGAATGGCATGGCTTGACTATTACTAAGGAGCTATTTCTTTTCTTTCTTTTTATAAGACGTACGCAACGCAACACTCATACGGTGAAGAACAACATCGTGATGAAAACCGCACACAACGAGGTGTGTGAACATTATAATGGCGATGGGCTCACCATCTGTCGCGTTATGTTTGATACGCTTGGTGAACCGTGGGCATTTGCTTTAGCAAGTGCCTCTGCCTACCCCGCTGTGGATTAAAAGGCGTGATGTGTATTTCTTTTTATCCTTCTTTTTATAAAAAAAAAATAAAATTGAATACAAATTCCTATAAAATTTATTTACAATTTATCAAAGTTTGCAATGTATTTATGTTGTTTTGTTTACAACTATTGGACCCAACGGATGGTGTCCTGTTTCATCTACATTTATGTGAATGTTCCTTAAGCTAAAACCCGATAACGGCTGAACCGTTTTTGCTAATTTTGGTCTTCAATTATGAATTCCCAGAAAAGGTTCAAAAGACGATGCAATATGATTTTTATATCCCTATCAGCTAGAATTTTATTCCTTTCTTCCAATACACGGCGTGCAAAGGCGACATCCTATAGGATAAAAAAATGCCATGACAGCTAGTTATGAACATGAATTTCGAATTAGTGTAATTTTCCGCACAAATTTCTGATTTTACAATAACCATCTCCTGACTTTCATTAGCACAGTGAAAAAAGGATTAGAGAAATTAGTCCAGCCATTCTTGAGTTTTGCACATAGCAACACATTTTGCTATTCATTTTTATATTATACTAGCTTTCCGCCTGCGGCTTCGCCCGCGTGGACTTCGGTTATATTGCGGTACAAAGGAATATTTTTGTTTTCCCTCGGGAATATCAATTTTTCCCGAGATAAAAAGTACCCTATTATTTAAACCGGACTTCTAACTATACGTCTGCATAATTTCAAAGCAACCGGTTCAGTCATTACGGCGTGAAAGCGGAATTCGTAAGACGTATACTCCATATTAATTGCAAACGAACATTACTAATTGAGGAGGTGTAGATAATCCTGATGGATCAATAATAACGCGTATGAGATCGGAAGAGGGAAATATTGCTATACAAAATGGACATTGTATTTGGTTGAACTATGTCCATAATTATCGAGATATGTATTATTAACAAGTTGGGAAACATGGGCAATACAACGAAACAGCGGAAACGCCTACGCTAATACTTTTTCTTATCCATGAAGATGTTAGTTGTGGGAAAAATATAACTATCTGAAAACAAATAGGATTAGTACGCCATCCTGGCAATTAGAGTAATATAATAGGAGGCAGATC
>SJJU01010151.1:0-12239 GCA_012932125.1 Conopomorpha cramerella | reverse complement strand
CTCTGGAGAGTTACCTCGGTCGCCTCTTACGACCCCCACGCCAGGAAAATTTGGGCTGGGGAGGTGACACAAAGTATACTATTCGCCGTCACCACACGGCGGAGATATTATGTATACCTAACTATCTACCTGAAATTTATCCTGCCCTCCCTTTTATACTTTAATTTCTAATTTACTATTTTTTTATTTATTTTTTATATAAAGTACCAATCATGTGTCTCGCTCTCTGTCATTATTATCAATGTGACTTTTGGACTGCGCGCGAGGTGTATTGTCTCTGTAGATAAATTCCAAATATTGTAAGAAAATACACCGATAATAATTGTAATAATTTGAGCGATAAGGTCGCCTTTTGCAATTTTTCCATTGTATTTTTATTTTTATATTTGTAATGTACAGTGTGCAATAAAAAGTATATTCATTCATTCATTCATTCATACACCCTTCTACTTGATTAGTTAATAAGTTCGATTTTAAGGCAACAGCGTTGTTGAGAAAACCGAAAATGTTGGTTATATCTGCGAGTATACCAGTGCTTTTTTCACTTTTCTACAAGAAAATGTTAGTTTATGGAAATTAAAAGATGCGGCTTGTTTTTACGTACGTAAATAATTATAATGTTGTGTAAGATTTTTTAAGAAGATATAAGTATAAGGATGATACGTTGATGATAGTTCAAAAATTATATTTTGAATGAATTTGAGGTCTACTGTTGCAAAAACTGTTTGTAATGGCATCCCAAGGTGGCAGTGAATTATAAGTCACAGCGAGTGTGAATTTACGGGAAATTGGAGAATATTCTATATTATGTCCGGGGTATTCCCACACACATTTCCACCACTGTGATTCCTGTTTACAGCGGCATCCAGAATAGGCCAGAGCTCAATCAATGGCGACTGATGATGAATATGATATTTACCCACATTTGTGATTCTGCGGTTTCAGTTAGGGCAGTAAATATGTAGCGTTTAAACCAAAAATTTGCACTTTGCAATCATCCCCAAATCACAGACAATAAAACTAACAGCGATGGATTTTCAAGACTTTATTCATCATTAATTTCAATAATTAATATTATTACATAGTTTGACTAAATTTTATATTGACGCAAGTTTAAAAATAGCGGCTTATAGCTAATACATTTAATTTAATACGATAGAAAATACGATATTTACAAAATAGTTACGTCATGTGTACTTTTTGATGTTGACAAATTCTTAAACTTATTTCTACTAGGTACAAATTAATGAGCTTACATAATATTAATTTTCAGTTACTTATTTAAAAATACATAGGTCCTACTTACTTATCTACGATACAAGAAACTGAATTATGATATTATTTACAATGTAATTATGTGAGATTTTGAAACTTAAAACATTTCACGCTTTGTAACGCTTTTTTGGTCCTCAAACATAATGGGGAAAATTCATTTCTCTTATATTTAGTACGTAGTTATATTATAATACATTCCAGGTTTATAAGACAGACCGAAATAATTAACTAGTCCCCTTAGTTGAAAAAAGGAGACAAGGGGTGAAGTTTTAACATATCTGAAAAATACAGGAACATAGTTTCACTGAATCATCGTTAAAATAATATCTATAAAATCTTATTTAATATTTCTACTTTATTTACATACATTCACTAATACTAACGTTTAGAAAGAATAATTATACCTATTATAGGCAAACCATTTAACTCACGGAACGCCCGCGGGGTAATATGTTGGTGGGCGGGGAGGTACTCTCAGACTTTTGCGGGGGTGAAGAGGCGCGCGCGGGGCGGAGAACACAAGTGACATTTCTCAGTACGCTAGCGGCTTCCGCGGCGTAAAGTTCACTTATTTGTTACGGAATAAAATGTAAACGAAGTAATATTTGAAAGTATAATGATGATGAATGAACTCGGACGAATCATGTATTTTTTCTAAGAAAGCAAGCTTAACGACGAAAACAAGATCCGTTTTCGGCAAAATTTTAATAAATTGCACTTTTTTATTTATGTAGATACATTTTCACTATAAGCATTCAAGAACAGAATCTTATTTGACAAAGTTAACTATTTTATTTTCTATTCAAATATAAGTATATATATATATTTATGTAGGTACATGCATATCTGTTATTTTGTTTGAGATGTATTGTCGTTTTTTTCATGTTACTTTCGGAGTTTTATACATGTTTTTTGTAAATATATTGGCTATATACTATTGTATTGGTCCTAACTGTTAAGATAGTGTAAGCTTGGTAAATAAATAATAAAAATATCTCGAGATAAGTCAAAATAAGTAATCAATTGTGTACCGCAACCTGCCTCTACCTGTAGCCCCGTGGGCGCCAGTTAAATGGTTTGCCTATAGTACATTTCTCCTTACATAAAAGCAAAAATAAAAAAATTGATACACCAATTCAAAAAGTTACTTCAAAGCAATATTATACTCAACACTCGTCAAGTTCCAATAGTTATAAAAAAAAAACAAAATCTCCCGTCAAAAACCACGCACTGCAACAGTCGAAAACGTCCACTCTCTACGGATAACACTATCGAAATGAAGAAAACTGCGACTCAAGCGTAGAGGTCCTGTGGCGTGGGAGGGGGGCGTGCGGGTCGCGACGGGCGATTGGCGCGTCAGATCCACGTGCGGTCTACAACGGCTGCAGGCTGCTCAGTCGGTGCCGTGTCGCCGAGCGCGGCGGACGCGCGACGCCGCTGTCAGGCTGACGTCAGCATAGTGTTGTTGTAAGTGCTATGCATGGAAATGCGAATGGTACCTGGAAATAAATAACTACGTTTTAATATTTGTCTCTGAAAGCCAAAGCTTAGTTATGTGTACAGCCTTCGTCCATATGAAGGTATTACGGTAAAAATCAAATATTAAATAGGTTTCATTAGTCTTAGTAAAACAATTAATAAGTATTCTTAAATAGAACATTTTTACTTATAAGAAATGATGTACTTTAAAGTAGCGGTTGCGATGGCTACTATAATTAGTCCATAACGAATTGGACTTCGAGATGTCACAGGTATTAGCTTAACGGAATTTAATCACAATTACGTAGGTAGTTCGACCGTGAGTGATGTTGATTGAGAGAGATACGGCTGGTCGACGTGTCCAGCTTTGTCGTTTTCACTCAACTTCAATAACTTTGCTTAATGAACTCAAACAGTTCACTTAGTCAAACAGAATAGGTATGTATCAAAACTACATAGAACTTCATAATGTCGTTTTTGGAAAATCCCGAAGAATAAATAACATCATTGTATGGATCGTAAATGAACACAAATTCGAAAGATCAAAGTGAGTTTTAAATTTTGTGTACCTTGTGTTACCTGGTTACTAGGCATAATTTATTGCCTTACTAATAAAAAAAGTTATACTCAGTATTACGTGTTTGCCTTCTTTACATCTTGTCGATTTTTCGAACTTCTGAAAGTTAGACTGTAATCAAGTTTAATCTATACTGACCAGAACCATTTTTATTAGTAAGGGTGTTATTAACGTGGATTAATAACGTGACTTCAGCCGGTGTTTAATTATTACCATTGTGTAGGTATGTCAGCCTCGATCTATTCGTTACTTTATTATTTTCTTTAGTTGCAGCTTAATTGGTGACCGATTTTTCATTAACACTCTTTCCATCTTGCTCAAACCTAGGGACAATTAATTGCTTAGAAAAATAAAAAACATAAAAGACAACATAAAAATAACACAAAATATACAAAAGAGTTTGCTTACGTTTGGTCGAGCTGGGAGAGTAACTCTGAGGATATTGAAATTCGTTGAGAACTGAAAAAGAAGAAGCGAGCTCAAGCCAAAAGTTCAGAAAACAAACAATAAAGAAGATAAAACTCGAAAGCAACTTAAACTCTTGATAAATTCGCTCGTTTTCGAGACAAAATTTCTTCGCAGGTAAGTGGCAAAATATTTGAACTAGACATTATTCTGCTTTTAGAATCGACAAACTTCAATAAAAACTTACAGAAAATAAATTATATCATTTGGGATTTTAAATTAATGAGCATAAGGACGATTTTGACTCGGAATTTACAGAAACCGAACCGAATTTACCGTTCCTGTATCAAACATCCTCTACTTAAGGTTCAATGTTTCTTGTTTTGAGATTGATAACGGATCTATAGACTTCTCAGGACACCGCAGCTTAAACTGATTTCAACGTTCATTGCTTTATGTCACACGACCTCTTCGAAATTAAATTCCATTTCTGACAACTGAGTTATTAGATTTTTCATTTATACCTTTGAACGGTCTCCATTTATCTCTGAAGGGTTTCGACATCAGATTAATGAGGATAAGTATTTGAAGCTGAGGATATTAGTAAAGCTTATGAGACTATCCATGCTGGAGATGATTATTATAAGGTAGATGTAATCTATCGTTTTATAACGGACCTATTCGTGTAATACAAATTATACGGTCGGAACAAAATAACGTCAAAATGTATTTATATGTATTTATACGTATCTACCGTGGTCCCAGTCCTAAGTACATCAAAAGTGAAACATTAGACCATGAAATGTTTGATGCCTTGATACTTCTGTTATGATTTAAATATCTGTACCATTAAGCATTTACCTTCTGTGAATAGGATAAAAAGGATTGAAATAGCTCTACTTTAGGATGTAAAACGTAAAATAGTAATGGCATCTATTCATTCAAAAGTTACTTTCAAAATATAGAACTGCTGAACGTAATTGAATTCGAGGATTATCTACATGCTGTGAAAACTACGTATTGTGTGTGACTACAGAAGTAAATGAAACAGTTTTACACAGGCATTACTAGATATGACACTACTACTGATTGCAGACTAACTGGGTTATTCCGATCTCTTACTCTAGAGAAACCTCTCGCCAATTTAAACCTAAGCATATAATTTACTAACTTAGGGGGAATTCTCAGACATACGTTTCCTAGATTTCACTCCAGGGCCGCAGGGTGAAATCTCTAGGGTAAGAGATTGGAAAATGTAAGTGTATAAAAGGTATAAAGAACAAAGGAAAAATACAAAAAAAAAATAGTCATGGTGTTGATGACAAAATCAATGTAGTAATAGCGGAAGGGGCATTCCAGTAGCGTGATAAATGACATGTTGTCACTTTCTATGTGAAAATATGGAAACATAGTTACAACTTACTCGTACCGTTCTTCCGCGATGGGCTGAGTGATCGAGCGGAGCGGTCTGGTCCGAGTGCCCGGTGCCGGCTCAGCTCGCCGCCGCGGAACCAGCCGCAGCACCAGAAGAATTGCTTGAAGCCTCGACGGAACCTGTCGGAACAATGACGCTGGTCAGTTTTTTGTTACGCAACGCAACGCTCATACGGTGAAGGAAAACATCGTGATGAAACCTGCGGACCACAAAGGTGTGTGAGGCTTTCACAACGCTTTAACGGCGATGGACACACACTGTCACGTTGGGTTAAATACGAGTGGTAAACAATGGACATGTGTTTAGTAAGTGCCTCTGCCTATCCAAACTGTATAATTTTAAGGCATACATTTTTTATATTACTGGAAAAGTGGCTGAAAGTAATCTAGTTGCACTCTAAAACGTAGTTTGCAACCGACTGTTGGAGTGTACAGCTGTTCAGATGGATTTTCAGAACTCAAGGCTTTGTAGGTTACCTTTCGCAGTACTTTAAAGGTTACCTGGAAGAAATCGCTCTTACTGATAAGGCAAATTTTCGAAATCTTTCCATTGTTATTTTTACATATTTTGCAAAGTACAGTGTGCAATAAAGAGTAATTCACACTGACGGTAAAGGGAAATAACGTGACTAAAATCAAATATCAAAAGCAAACGATCCACTACTTTATCAACCGCTTTGTTAAACAGTTCCGGTGAAATGTGGGCTTATTAGGTGCTTGCGTCCTCCCCTTCCACGTAGGTATTTATATTAAAATGCTCTTGAGTGTGAATTTATATGTTATGAAATATGAAATTACACCAATAGCAATGTTCTCAGAATGTCAAATTTCGACAACAGCACATACAGGTTTATTCCACGAAAACATACAGCGTGTAAATTTTAAACAGAAATTAAAATATTAATAACGTCAACATCAGTTTTAAACCATACTTTACAATTCACTGGCTAAATTTAATTTTGTTTTTAAATATGTTTTCTTGCGTAGAGTTTTTGTCTGCTCAAAATGTGTGTGGTTTTACAAGTGCCTACGTACTTTGTATTTGTCTCGGCGTTTATCTACACTTGACATGACTACTACTGATTAAACACATTGAACGAAACTACAAACCGTCCGTTCACAGTTCACAGATGATACTGTTGTCCTTTTTCATGGTAAACAATGGGATTTAGTCAGGGAACTATCTGAACTTGGTACATGCAAAATCACGGCTTGGCTGGAGGACAACCTACTCACACTCAACATAGAAAAAACAAAATACCTGTGTTTTTCCTAAAGAGCAGCTAGTTCACCGCCGCAAGAATTTAGAATTAAGGCCCATGGTTTCCCATGCCATCGAACATGTGTAGTGAAGGAATCCTGTATGTGTGTCTACGAAATAGCAAGGGTAGCAAATATCAGATATCTTCAGGTTGACGACATATTGCAATGGAGAGATCATATTGCATCAATAACCACAAGAGCACGACAGGTCATACACACATTCAAAAACCTAAGGTTAGGTTAGGTAGCGCACTTGTTCATTAGGTACATATTTACCTGCGACCTGAAGAGCTTCAGACTGTACTATTATTCACAAATAGGCATTTACTATTATTCACAAATAGGCATACTATTGTTCCGCTACATTAAATGAAATTACGTTATTAATTATTGTTAACATAACAGTATCACATACTTGGTTATGGAATCATACAATCAAAACCACTAATTCCGAATTCCTGTGGTATCAGTAAGCTGTAATGGTTTCCTCTAACGACAATAGCCCAATATCAATAAAGATTTAAACGAATAGGTCACATTATACTGGCGTACTATACAAAAACAATGAACATTCCATCAATCTTCGTTCGAGATCTCGAATTCATATTTCGCAAAAACCAAAACGACGGATTGAACTTTTAATGAGTTGAGCTAAGTACCTACATACTTCCTCGGTATCGTTTTTGTACTTATTGTCTCCATAAAGTTCGGAATTCATTAAAGTTGCGTCATTATTTTCATAATAAAATCCCTTTAGACTTTAGGTCTATTATTTTTTTCAGATCTTCTCCAGTCAAGTAACTGAAATTAGTAATAAAATGATTAACTAATTAATTTAATAAAATTATACTAAAATTATCTTAATTTTTATCTGTCTTATCTTTTATCATCATTAGCCGCAGTATGACGTCCACTACTAGATGAGGGACTCTCCTAATGATTTCCATGATAATTTGGGGGATAATGCTAATAATCGCCACGCTTGCCAGACGGGGTTGCGATAGCAATGGTGTTGTGGTTTAACGAGCGCTGCTGCCCGTCCTCTGAAAGAGTTTCCTTGGTCCCCTTTGCGACCCCCAACACGGTAGATGTTGGGCTTCGCTTTGATATTGTGGTTTATTTTATTGTATTGTTTATACAGATTGTCGAACCTGCTTAGACTGATGGACCCCCCTTCTTAAGGTAATGTTACGTCATTACATGTGCTTATGAACTAATTGGTATATAGTAGAGAACGGATAGATAAAGGACAAGGAACTGCTTAAAATACACAAAAACTCCGAAATACTAACAAATGAGGCTGGTGTTTTAGATCAGTAACAGTCGGTAAAATACACGCAGTTTGTCTTCTATATTTAACGAGGACCGATGTTCACATGCCTACACTGTCACACCTTCGTCACTATACCTACCTATCTAAAGTTCCCATGGAACGGGTCTACCTGAATACGTTAAATTGTAAATTTTGTAACAATAAAACTATTTGAGTGTCCCACAAGGTGGCATTGAAAACCACATCCACATGAGTTACCACCAGCAGTGGACGTGCTGGTCGAGGCCCCTCCCAATGATTTCCGTGATAGTATTAGATGGCAGTAGTGTTGTGGTTAAACTCACAGAGAGCGGTGCTACCCGTCATCTGGTTCCCTCGGTCGCCTCTTGCAACCCCCATGACGGGAAGAGTTAGGCTGGGATGGTTACACATGTATTATAGTCACCGTCACCTCACAGCTATATTTTATCTATCATCAGTCCCCGAGAAAAGCACTTCAAAATAGGCAAGACTTAATAACGATTCGTTGAAACATGAGAGATCGTACTGTGCGTGACTTCACAGCCAATCACAGCGTATAATTATTTCATGTCGCGTCTTTCTTGTCGCGCGTGCTAGGATTTTAGCTATGTATGAACATAAATATGAAGGAGTACAGACTGAAGGTCTTCAAGACGCGTGTAAGGTACCTAATGAACAAGTGTGCTCCATCGTAGACTACATCGCTACTTAACATCAGACAGGATGGCGGTCAAACGCTTGTTCATAGTGTTTAAAAAAAAAGGAACGCAATACATAAGTCCGAGTAGTTTTGATGTTGTTGTGTATCAGTAAAATGGTATGAACTGTATTGATGAATATTGAGTATTGATGGAAAACCATTTGCACGACAATTAAATAACCTTCAGAATTGTTCATAAATAATTTAGGACTTAAAAAGTTAAAGAAATAAAATATGCACTTCATACCTTTAAATTCCAAAGCGGGGTTTCTATGAAACAATTTGGACCGATACACCAGTGTATAAAACAAAAGTACCCCGTTTTATGGCATGGCATGGAATTTTTAGAAATATTTTGTTCATTTCTAAACAAATTGACTATTCGGAATAGGTTTGGTCCATCTTAGATCGCATCACTGCTTAACATGAGGCAGGATGGTGAACAAACGCTTGTTTGTAAATTAATAAGTAACATAAAACAAAGTCACCTCCCGCTATCTGTTTCTATGTATGTTTAGAACTTTGAAACTACGCAACAGATTTTCATGTGGTTTTCTTTAATAAATAGAGTGATTCTTGAGGAAGTTTTACAAGTATATATCGCACGGAAACATTTCTAATACTGCATATTGACAAAACAACGTTTTCCGGGTCAGCAAGATATAAAAAATACCGTGTAAAAAATGTTCATGAAATGATATACTGGTGTTTTTTATAGACTTGCGTTGTTAAATTACTAATGTCCACCAAACGAACCAAAATAAAATTGTTGAAACCATTCATTTAGCGCTATTCATGCCTGTCACAAAACGTAAATGATAGCCCCTGGTAATGAAGAATTATTGCTGTTGCACTGATTATTATGGCTGCATAGCGTGATTTTTAAGGGCCCATTATAACGAATGTATCAGGGCAGACGCCACAACGAGTTGACAGCTACATAATAACCCGTTTAGGGTTTTACTGTCGATAAATATCTTGCATCTATCATACAAAAAACCGCTGCTGGAACTTGCGTTGTGTAAACAACAACGTTTTGCTATTAATATACTGGGTGGAAATTCCTTATACCTTATAATTTCCCTCAAATGAAACAACGCTTCATTTTTAAAAAGAAACAAAACTGTATTGAAAGCTTCTTGATAATCTCGTACTCAACCCGGGATTCGAACCAGTTAATATATATGTAAAAATATAATATAAATGTAAAAATCAACGCCGCTTTTCGTCGTAATTTTATAACTCAAGAACGGGCTCACCTATTCAAACCAAATGTTTATGCTATAATGCTTTGTTTGGACTCAGTCGAGCGGTTCTTCAATTATATTTTTTTTAACAAATAGTATCAAAACGTAGCAAAGCACGTACCGAGCCTATCTTTGCATAAACACTCATGTTTGATTCTTAATTCCTTTCAATTATGGCCCTCGAAAGTACCAAAACCGTCGGAATACTTTATCATCAAAAGTATTTTTTTCGAAATCTCTCGTATTTACCTACTCACTCAGTTCGATTCCCACTTTCAATAACAGCTAATCTGTCGTTTACCAAACTTGTCACGTTCGACTGATACCCGGAAACGGAAATAGTGAACGTTACCAGAAAGTGTCCTTTTTACATTCAGAATATGCTAATCATATAAATCCAGCACTAAAGTGCCGAGTCTGGTTCATGTCCTGAGGGATTAATAGGAAATCATTATACTGTTTCGACATTTCGACACAGTTCCACCTCTTTTACCGGTTTAAACTTTGAATATAATGTAAGCGTTTCTTTAAAAAAATATTATTTGTTAGGTTTCATGTATGACAGATACCCTGTGTTAAGAGTATCCATCAACCATCATACTGGTCATCACTAAAGCTTGCTTCCGGCGGTTCAAGGTCACATAGACCTTGACTGTTTATATAAATAACAACCTTCACTACTTCTGCTAAAGTTTACTTTCGCTTGCGCGAAAGGACCCAGGTTACGTTATTTATTTGATTCGGATTGTGTGGCTGTTGTATGATTCAAATTCCCAATCGTACAAGAAAGTTAGTATCAAACAAATGGTCAGCTTAGCTAGAGCAGTCACGGACGTGACGGCGACGTGTTGCCATCTATCCTACTTAACTATTTTGAAGCTGTCCGAGGGTCACGAACTATGTACTGTCTGAGAGAGTAATCAGTTAAATATTGACGTGTTATAATCAAATGCTCTCACTGTTAGATTCTCAAAAGCAGTTTATACTGCAGGTATCTCAAACACTAAAACTGGAATATTACAAAAGTTGGTTGTAAAGCAATATACTTCATACTTCAAGAACTCTTACCACACACTTACTACTCTTATGAATAAAGTTGTAACAGTAGGTAATAGAGACAGTCACCGCTCTTGAAGAACGGGGCATTTTCTCAAATATGAATAAAGTGCTTTGTGGTGGCGGCGAATTGAATACATGACTGTGTCACCACTCCAGCCCGACTTTTACCGTGGTGCGGGACGGTGCGAGGCGACCGAGGGAATTCTCCACAGGACATAAGCATAATATTTAACCCAACTTGAGCCCATCGCCGTTATAAGGTTCTTTGTGGTATTACCACCACTTTCGAGTTTTATCACGATGGATTAAAATCAGGCTTTGAAAAAGATATCCATTGGATTACGTCCAATACAACAGGTGTCGAACCCGAAACCTCTGAAGAACCTAACCACTAGGCCACAGACTAGGCTCTAGTTTATACTTTACCTTCTATAAACTTGGAAGCCAGTAATTTCATGCCTAAGGCGTTAAGTAAGTCACCAGTGAAGTATAGAAGTACAAAATTACAGGTGTCATTTGTTTTATTTTATGATAGCGACCCACCCCGGCTTCGCACGAGTTATCAGTGTTCCTCTACTGTATTAAGCATGTATTGTACGCAAAAACCTTCCTCATGAACCAAACTATTTATTACAAAAAAACGCATTATACTCAGCTGCGTACTTATATCATATATACAGGGACAGGTAGCGTGGGGTGATTTTATGTTAAACTAGTTATTTATTTTGAATTTCGTTTTTTTTTTAACACAGTGAACTAGCGTTTGATCAAAATCCTGTCTGATGCTAAGCAGCGATGTGGTCTACGATGGAGCACCCTTGTTCATTACGTACCTATTTACCAGTGACTAGAAGACTGTACTGAGCAGGAAACACAGACTCGTTTTATTTCATTACTATGTCTTGTTTGTTGTGTTTCTACCGTAGTTAATAAATAGAGGACATTTCCTTATTTTTACTTTCTATATTCTGAAATCTTATGAACATTTCTTACCTACCACCTCAAAGATCAGTATAAGACTTGACTTTCTACATTTGTAGACTATAAATAGAAAATACTGTATCACAAACAAATGCACCTGCTAAAGAAGTATCCAGTAGACAAAAATATAAAGAAGTTTCAAAAGCTTAGCAGTTCGAAAAGCCACATATTGGATTTTCTAGAATATTGCGTCGTCGCTCCCAGCCTTTGTAACAAGGTTTCTGAGGTATTCTTATACGATATTCGTCGTGATTTCTATATTTAGACATATAACGATAGAGTTCATATTGCAGTAGCACATAGCTTTTTCTTTGGCAGTCACTAACCTACGTGCCTCTAGCAATACGTTTAAACGTAAGAAAAGTTATTTAGAAGACATGGCGTAAGTAACTTTAACAATTTTAAGAAAAAATATTTTAACTTCACAACTATCTATATTTGAATAGGCATAATAATATCTACATTCTACATATTCATTTTTTTTTTGGACATACATGTTTATTTCGGTTAGTAAAAGAGAGTAAA
>SJJU01010150.1:0-13409 GCA_012932125.1 Conopomorpha cramerella | reverse complement strand
GGTACTTATTCACCCGCGACTTGAAGACCTTCAAACTATACTGCGCAGGAAACACAGACTCCGGCAAGTATAAGATATATCGCACAATTAGAACAAAAGTGACACAAAACATAATGTGTCATTTTATGAAATTGAACCTTAACATAGAAGATACAAAACTTAAATTACAAAATCGGGATTTTTCGTATTGGGTCTTTTCTGTTCTAAGTATGCGATGTATTCAAAATCAGATTCGCTGTAATCATTGTAACGGTAAAATGTCAAAGAAAATGAAAATATGTTTTCACAAACGTTTAGATACCGTAAATAATGCTCTTAAACTTTATTTTAATAGGTCTTATTTAAATTTTAGGTAGCAGATCACCTACCCGCCTTTGGGATACATATACAAACGAACTTAAACATTAGCTCGTCCAGCAAAAAATATTCTATGTTTATAACACCTGAACGCCTACATATTCTGAAATTTAGCCGACATTTTTTAAAAATAGCGCACGTTCGACTAATTATTTAATAAAACTAGTAGAAATCGCCTGGGGCACACATTTTTACTCGGCGAATTTGGGTACAAAATTTTAACGTATCGTACTAAAAAAAATTGTGAAATGTGGCAATGTGGTAGAGTTTTAAAAGGAAATGTGCATGGAAGAATTTCATTACTTTAGTTAATAATAGTTATTTTTTTTTTTTTTTTTATAGTTTTGTTATGTCTGGAACATTTTTATCATTAAGCTTTTTCTTCTCTTTAATGCCAGATCGACATTTTCAAGTGAGAAACCCCGAGAACGAAGTACATTGCTCATTAAATTCAATGACGTAGTAGAAGCACCTCTATTAACCTCCCAGCGGGCGCTAGTAGTCGAACCGACCGCGCTTAGTACATTTTCGTTTATTACATTAAATTATTACCCATTACATTTATTTGTGATTTCTAGTACCCTGTCGCTATGTCATTGGTAGTAAAACAAAGAATAAACCGTCTCTCGGGGCGTTCCCCCCCCCCTCCTCCCCCCTCCCCCACTTCACAGATCACAATTGTTTGAGTGCCGGCGTTGTCGCCTGTGTACTAGTCGGATACATTATTAGGTAAAAGGGCTTCGTGTTCCTAATTTTTGTTGTGATCCAAAGAATTTTTGAGTTGTGTTGATTCGTTTAATAATTGTTTCTTTTTTATAATTTCGATTACTTTTTTGGACAAGATAATGATAATATTTATGTGTACAGACAAATAAATATTTAGTGCTTAATTTATTTTATTCATTCCATATGTCTTTTCGGATACACGCGTCCGCTCCCGTTACAAATGACCGCGCGCCCTCTTGAAGGTTATAATGCAATCTGACTTATTCCCTACCATTCGTTGATGTATATACCTAGCAATTTTAACTTCTAAATAAATATTTTTTTGCCGGGTAGTTTGGATTATTTCTGTTTTTTACTCAAAATTCGGCACAGGAGAAAATAAATAAACCAATTCTCTTAGATATATACGTATTTATAAAAAAAACCTAATATTTTGCGCTAAGAATTGATTCTGCTTCTCTCAGTTTTCATCTGAACTCCTAAAGACTGAGATGGCCGGTTCGTCATACTTTATTATTATTATTCTGAGCCACTGTTTTCCCACTGCAGGGCAAAGGCCTCCGCTCCTTCCACGCCACGCGCTTTCTGTGGCGACCACGTCGTCTCTTGACATTTACTGGTAACCATTCCGTCATTTTTTTGGCCCACGGTTGTGTTCCACTCGGGCGACGTGGCCGGCCCAGTCCCACTTCAGTTCAGCTGACCTTCGAGCCACATCTTTAATTTGAGTTTTGGATCGCAGTTCAGCGTTAGGGACTTTGTCAATTAGTATATTCCTAATATGTTGTGCTTCGTATTTCTTTGACAGACCTCGAGTCTAAACTTTTGGATACCAGTTAGAGACCAAGCTTGAGCTCCGTATGTAAGAATGGAGAGAATGCACATGTCCATGAGTTTGCATTTGAGATTCAAAGGGAGATTCCCTTTCATGAGATCTTTCATTGACCAATAGCAGACATCCTCCTCCTCCAGGCATTTTCGATGCTTGTTTCGACTTCCTTATCTTTTTGTCATACTTAATTTAATTGATATGTTGTGACGCAATAATTTTTTCATTAATACTTCTTTGTTTTAATATAATTAATATACATAATTAATCAATAAAAATGGGAATCAAATTTATGCGTATATTCGGGGATTTAACTACAAGGTTAAATTATAAATGTTAGCGAAAGTCGTGAAAGGCACTCAGCCCATGATACCAAACAACTTTAAAAAATACCTCTTCATTTAGATTGGCAGTTACTCCGGCGGTTACTATTGAGATGACGGCAGCAGGAGAAGCTCCAGAGCTTGGGGTGCGAAGTATCCCCGGGTACAAAGGATACTCTCCACGTCTTGACCTACAATGTCCGCACTTTGATGAAGGATGAAAGGTTGATTGAAGTTGAAGAGCTGGAGAACGCCCTCAAACACACCAACTGAGATATTGTGGGCTTAGCAAAAGTAAGATGACAAGGAGAAGAGATAATTGAAAATGACTCCGGCTGAAAATATTCTGTTACTACGGAATTACGAGCGGACTCGAAGGATTTACGGTGTAGGATTTCTAGTAGCAAAAATATGAAAGCAAAATATAATTGAATTCGTTAGTATTACAGGATAGCTATTTTGAAATTACAGAAAACATCTAATCATCATATTAATCTAATTGAGGAGGTTAGGATCAAAACGTATTAATTTAGGTGTAACCAATTTTTATGAAAAAAGAGGAAAACTTATACTAGTCTTAGGCCCTTTACTCTTATAAACCATAAACAATCCATTCCCTTGTACATATACATGAAAACTATTATTTCTCAAAAAAATTAAAAAAATAGTACATAGTAGTGAAGTTATATATTTGAAAATGTACGAAAATCCTTAGGGGAAGAAAAGTAAATTAATACGTTTTGATTCTAACCTCCTCAATTAAAGTATACGCCCCCACTTCCGCTCACAGCGACGATGAGGTAGAAGACTTTACGATCTCTTAACGATAAACGCCGAGGAATATGGACCATGGTTCCCCCGGTTGAGATTGGCCCGAGACTGCCTCTAGACAATGATTCCATACTTAAAGCGCATGGGCTCGGCACTCGAAATGCAAATGGTCAAACGCTTGTTCATAGTGATTAAAAAAAAAAAAATGCTCGTGGTTCTCGTTTGCTCCAGTTTGCTTTCAGTCAACGCCTAAAGATTTGTAACAGCTTCTTCTCCAAGGCTTCTCGTCGTCGTTGGACGTGGATATCGCTAGACAATGAACGAAAAAGATTGTATAATTTCATCTTAAATTCATATAGTGAAAGGTATTGGAATAATAAATAAAATAAAATGTAATTCAGACCATAGACCAATTAGAACCAAATCATCTTTTAATCTAAAAATACAATGACAACAACTCTTCAGCAGTAAAATGAAAAAGCATACAAAGCATAATTTGATCACCAAAAAATAATAATTAAATACTAAATTGCAGAATTATTTTAAAGCCAGTACAATAATTTAAAAACAGCAATCAAAGTAGCCAGTATAAATATTCAACAGCTGAAAGAAATAAGAACGTGCTAAAGCTTATTTAACTTATACAATTAGTTCCCCAACTTACAAAATTCTGTAATACCATCTTATATACAGGACAACTGCCTCATACATTTTGCCACAGTGGCCCAAAACAGAAACAAGTGGAGAGAATGTGGGAGGCTTTTGTCCTGCAGTGGAACACAAAAGAGGCTAAATAAAAAAAAATATAATTTACCAATCCGCTGATCGATTCGCTTTTTTGTCCATTTTGACATACTAAAACTTAGTTGAACATTACCTCACTTTACTGCTACAGAGAGGTTCAATTCGATTGTACAATTAATAGTGCGGGGTAGGTATGTCAAAACGAAAGCAAGCCGCCGAATGTGCTGGGTCTCACAAAGCATCATGTCAAATGCAGAGTTTGCGGTGTGCGGGGGAAAATTTTTAAGTGTTTATTTATTGCTTTTATTGTCGGTGTCGCATTAAAGTGCTTAAGGCGATATTATGTCTAAAAATATTGACTTACTAAAGAGACAGATAGAAAAAATCCACTTATTATTTTTCTTTTTGTGCCGACCCCCTGTCACATTGGGTGCAATACGTCTGGTGAATCGAGGGCTAACCCAGTATGAGATGAAAAGGCACGAAGTCTGTATTTATTGTGCCTTCGACAACACAGTCTTTACTTTTTTGGACTCATCACCAAAGTTGAGCTAACTATTCATTTTGTTCAAAAAGGCCTCAAAAAAGCATTTGCAATTTTATTTAGCTTATGTGGAACTGTTGAATCTTGGAAATTAAATGGATGACAAGTGGTTGGATTAAGGCTGTATTAAATATTACTGGGACGTTTTTTTTAACAAACAACACCAATCAGATTTCAAGACAATCGTTTTAATGATCTTAATATAATTATGATATCTACGGGTAAAAAGGGAGCCAGGAGGGGAAATATTGGATATAAATAGGGGAAACCCAAACATAATTATGTTCCACAAATAAAGATAATTTGTATCACAACAAACTTTGTTTGATATCGGAGACATCTTCCGTGTCTCTCATCTCTAATTGTGTAATTACGATACTTTAGGAAATTAATGAAATTACTGGCGTTCGAATTTAATTAATTGCTAAAATAACATGTACCATGTATGTACTAAGTAATACAAAATATACATCGCAGTTTATTGAAAGGCACTTTTCTATCGGTTGCCTAGGTTTTGTATGAAATGTAAATGCCTTCTCCCTACAGCATATCTATACAATATAAAAAGATTAGCTAACTGATATATCAACACATGGCTAAACATGGAATCTTGAAATTTGGTAAGAACTTACCTTAGTTAACTTAAAGTAACACTAACTAAATACTTTCCATACAAATACTGGAAAAATATCAATGAACTGGATACCGGATTTACTACATACTCATATATGCTAGACATAATTTAGAGCTACACCCCCGAGTGGATTTACCATTTACGCGAACCAAACGGTTTGCGTCCACTTTCATAGTGCGAACCGCCAGGATGTGAAATGACTTGCCGAAGTCTATGTTTCCTGCGCAGTACAGTCTGAAGGTCTTCAAGTCGCGGGTGAATAGATACCTAATGAACAAGTGTGCTCCATCGTAGACCACATCGCTGCTTAATATCAGGCAGGATGGTGCTCAAACGCTTGTTCATAGTAATAAAAAAAGGTACATGAATGATACTGCCTTTTTTCCTGACATGTCGTAGGAGCGTGTCGTCAACTATGAGCCTTCTAGCACGCCTCTTTATTGCCTCCAGAGCCTAAAGCTGGTATTTTTCCGATCCATCCCAAAGATGAGAGCAGTATTCCATACATTATCGAACTTGTGTTTGATACAATGTGAGCAACTGTTCCGGTGTGAAATACCGTCGCACCTTAGAGAGGATGCCCAACATCTTCGCTGCGCGTTAGGCCGTAGCCTCATCGTAGGAGCCAAAGTTGAGGTTGGCAGTTAGCGTCATACCTAAAAGCTCCAGCCGATTGGCTATAGGCAGGGGTGCATCCTGGAAAGTGGGAGCCAGATTGAATGGGCTCTTTTTTGCTGAGAATAGACACGCCTGGGTCTTAAGCACATTGAACCTGATCTGATTGGCCTCGCTCCAAGATGCGACTTCACAAAGGGACAGGTTCAAACTCTCAACCAATGCCTCTCTGAGTACCGGGATTTGCGATCCGCTGGCTCGCGAGTCAGATGTGTACTCTCCACAACAGTGCTGCGTACCCATAGATACCGGGTTTCAGCAGTCGGGTTTCGGCCTCGGCGCGTTAAAGCAGGAGTCAGTTCAGGCGCACATGTCCTCAGAACAATAGCTGGAATACCATCGGAGCCACTAGCTTTATTCACATCTAGATCGCGCAACGCTTTACGTACCTCTTTTTGGCGAATGCGGATTTCGGGCATAGCCGTCACACCACATGACTGTGGTGTGACGGCTATGCCCTTGTTGTATGTCCTTGTTGGAGGTACCGCGTTACCAGCATCTAGACGCGAAGATTCCGCAAATAAGGACGGATTTGCTTTGGCCCGGGCGGAGTGTGCGAGTTACCCGTCAGACTTCAGTAGTGGAGGCTGTGAAGGGTTGCAGAAGCTCGCCTCGACCGCCTTTGCCAGCGACCAAAACGCTTTACTACCCGCAGGGTACGAAGCCAGTTTGGCGCCTATACGACCAATGTGATCGAAGCGAGCCCGCACAACCTTCTTGCAGGACTTGGCAGCTTTGTTGAAATCTCTTCTTTAGGCCAACGTCCGACGCCCGGGCATTACGGGTCAAGTAGGCCTCATGTTTAAGCGCCTCAGCGCGCGAGCATTGGGGCCCAAACCAGGGTTGAGCTGTGGCGCCATGCTGCATCAGAATACGGGATATAGTATTCCATACCCTGACGCAGAACACCCGATAAAGCCTCCGCGCGTACCGATGGGTTAGCCGAGGAGAAACACACCTGCAGCCAAGGATAAGATGCGAAAAGGCCCGCATCTCATCCCAACTGCTGACCTGTATCGTCACAACCGCCGTGTGCCTCTAGGGATGGGGTCGGGAGGGTAGTACACTGATACAGACTTCACCCGACAATGGTCGGAGTTTCCTAAAGGAGAACATACGGAGTATCTATCTGGATCTGTTGTCAACAGAAGGTCCAAGTAATTGCTGCCTGTATGCGTGTTGCTTTAGCAAGTGCCTTTGCCTACCCCATTTTGGGATTAATAGGCGTGAAGTGTATATCAGTGGCGTGCACATAGGCAAAAAGACACTGCCTACCGTAGTATTTTGGCTACCCGACCTAATAATAGAGTTATTGCTAGATCTTTTTTTGTTGTACTCACGACATAGGCTGACGAAGGTCCTGTGTTTTATGGATGAGTAGATATGTATGTATGTTTATTTCGTAAAGACAAGTTACCTATACATAGGTGTCAATCCTTGGGGATTACTGCCTACCTTGTCGTAAAAGCCAATGCACGCCACTGGTGTATATATGTATATCTATATACCTCTATATAGTATATTCAAATCAATTGATTTGTGCATCACAGTATACCCAACACAGTAGTTTTTATAACTATAGATTATAATGCCATCTTGAGATTGGATACCAGTCGTATCTCATTCGCCGACCGAAAAACATTTGAAAGGTGGTAAATCACAAACTGGAATTTAAAATTTACCGTTCTCGGGTGTCGACGATGCGAAGATTTTAATTTTATTAATACGCCAACTCGACTTTTTAATAATATTAATGTTGGAGCGTGATGAATATTATGCGCGCCGGAATGAGATTCGTCGCGAGCGTGAATTGTGCCCGGGATGTGCGACATAATGACTTATTACTGCACTTTGTAAATTGCGCACTTGGACACAAACGGGAAATTTAGTGTTGCAAAATATGTTATAAAAAATTACATACATTCACGTCAGTTTGGGCAGAACCTTAGGATCGATCAAAAGGACCCTTCGGCCACATTTAGTTAATAATGCCCATATAGATTTTAGTTACAACTTGGTAGCACATGGCCTAAATAAACCTAAATTTCTAGATCATGTTTTTAATGAAACGCGCACAGACATTATAACTCGATATTGTTCACCGGGTGTATAGGCGCGAATATAACCAAAGACAAACTCGAGCTTACCTTTGTTATTTTACTCGACGTTTCGACGCAGTCGCATGCGTCGTGGTCACGAGTGGACTGGAGTGCGGCGGCTGCGACGTTCCCTGGTTTGAGACGAATCCGCCACTACCCTCAAAGAGTCACTATTTCGGCACACAACACTGATGACATCGGCTGTACAAGGCGATCTTTTTTTCTGCGCGAGATTTAATACAAAGGTAAGCTCGAGCTTGTCTTTGGTTATATTCGCGCCTATACACCCGGTGAACAATACTAAATTTCCAGATCGCTTAATCGGGTCCTACGACATGCCAGGAAGAAAGGCATCTGATGAATATTATTTGCAACCCAGATCAGCATTCTGGGATACTATACATAAAAAATACACGGCTTTTAAACCCAAATCTAGTGGTCAGAGGCACTTGCTAAGTAAATACCCACGGTTCACCAAGAGTATTTAACCGTAGTAGGTATAGTATAGTGTGCATAATTTCATCAATATGTTTTCCTTCACAGTAAGGGAGACTATGTTATACTAACTGTTTATTTAATCTATTAGGAAACTTTAATACACACCTCTATATAAATTATACACTTAAAAAAAGTCTGGAAAATCTAACAGTTTCTGTCTCCAAAATATATGTGCAGAAGACAGCTGTCAAAAGGGAATTATTCGATTTTCCAGGGATAACAAAAATAATTTTAAAGACAATAGAACCGATTTCAGCTTCTCGGTTTATCGAGTCTACCGTCATCAAACCTAAATCTACTATATAAAAATATGTCGGGTTTTCCTCCCTGACGCTATAACTCCAGAACGCACGAACCGATTTCCACGGTTTTGCATTCGTTGGAAAAGGTCTCGGGCTCCGTGAGGTTTATAGCAAAGAAAATTCAGGAAAATATTCAACAGAAAAGCGGGTAAACGAAACGAACCCATCTGGTGGCGAAACGGAGTTCGCCGGGTTTGCTAGTTTCTCATAAATCACATCTATACTAATATTATAAAGCTAAAGAGTATGTTTGTTTGTTTGAACGCACTTATCTCAGGAACTACTGCTGGTTCGAATTGAAAAATTATATTTGTGTTGGATAGACCATTTATCGAGGAAGGCTTTAGGCTATATAATATCACGCTGCAACAAGAAAATATGAAGAAAACGGAGAAATTTATTCATCCTTTTCGGTTCGAAGGAAAACGGTTCGAGATATCAAGAATATATGTATGAAAGAATTATTATTACTCTTGAAATGATCTGAATGAATCAAATTTGGTATCATTTGCATATCACAGAGAGCGCTGCTGCCCGTTCTGTGGAGAGTTCCTCTGTCGCCTCTTACGACCCCCATGACGGGAAAAGCTGGGGTGGTGACACATTTATTCTATTCACCATCAGCACACAGATAGATTTAAAAAGCCCCCGATGGGTGGGATGGATGGATGACTCCTGGATGGTCTTTTTTGATACCCCACTTGAAAATATTTTTATAAACTCGACTTTTTGTGCCCACTTTCTATCCCCATAACTTTGAACAAATTATCCAATTTTAATTTTATAAACAGATTTTTAATATACTAGATATTATAAAGAGGAAAGAATTGTTGTAACGAATAAAAGCTAATTGACGAAGGACCGAAAAAAATCGCGAGTAACACCGCGCGGTACAGCTAGTATGAAATATTTTCGTTCCAAAAAAAAAATGATCGGAATCGGTTCATAAACGACGATATTAACGACGAAAAAAAAATACAAAGACTCGTAATCTCTCGTAATACAAAGACTCGTAAAGACTCGTAAGCTCGTAATCCAGGTGGTTTCGGTGATCGCAACTGATCCATCATCAACATCATCATCATCAGCACATGACGTCCACTGCACGAACATAAGCAATACTGACGTCTTTTTGATGGGCTTTTATTTTCGAACGTTTCCGTGCGTGGAACTGAATGTTGGGGATCTTGGCTACTGTCGTTTGTGTATTGTGTACACTATAATACAGCAATAAAGTTTGAGCCGGAAAAATATTTTATATAGTTTTTAGCGGAAAACCAATACATAGAAAAATCGTATTATTCGATACGTATAAAGTACGATACCAGATATATTTTTTCTGCGCACGCTGTTAATGACGATGAAAGGCATCAGACACATCACCCCGAAATTGTACCGGAAACTGAATAGCATTTAATAATTTTAAATGCAATATACTAAAATTCAACAACGTAATAACTTACATAAATAAAAAGCTTCCGAAGCTGGAAATGAAATCTAGTTAGTGGGCGACTGGCTATGTTGCAGTCGACTTGGCTAAAGAAAATTGTGCGCAAATGTTAATGTATAAGGTTCCAGAGGGATTTTTTTTATTTTATTTTTTTTATTTTATTTATTTAGGACAACCAACAAGACATACACAAAAACAACAAGTTTATGATAGGATTTCTTCTATTTAGTAACCTTCTTACCAAGAACGAAAAACAGACTAGTAATTACTATTCGCTTTCTTTTTTCAAAATGAACAAGGACCTAATGAGACACCATCCTTTGTCTCCCTCCACATTTGCTATTCACTCCATTAGGAGTAAAAAGTACTGCTACAAATAAAGAGTAATTGTGTTTTTTTTACAGTTACATTATCCGTTATTAGCAACATAATTTACATTGAATTCACCGAGGTGTTTCGCTTAGGATGGCTTACTGATGTCCAGCCGGATAAAATCCCCCATTTTGTATGTTCAGTCGATTTCCCACGTGCACCAACGTTCTTATCTCGTTGTATTCTGTTAAAGGAAGACATGTACTGCCAATGAAATTTAGACCTTAACACTGAACACCAATAGGTATGAATGTTGAAACTGGGTTGTAATCTCTGAAGGATGCTCTCTCTGGCGACATAGTTTTTCGTAGTCAACTCGACCTGCTCATACATCGCTCTGACAGTGGGCTAAGTTATTGAAAAAAAAATATGAAAATAATTCCTTTCAACCGCTTCTGGGGATAACAGTGCGGTGAGATGTATTGATGGCTTTCTTCGCAGTTTCACTTATTCCCTTTTCTTGTTATTTAACAGAACACTTAGTTAATGGTAGGTTGAATTGACCATAAAATCAAAACGTATGCAGTCAATACAGCCCGCGGGCTGAAATATGTGTGCTCAGTTGACTCTGAAATCCTCTGAAGATATTGTAACGTACAATAAATGTATGTGCATAGGTAAATTGCACCGAATTTGCAGGAATCATTGTGATTGGCCAGTCTAAAAATCGCTTTATAAAAGGAAAGATAAATTCATGCATTTTAATACCAAAGCCTGGTAATCCGGGTTTTTTTTTAATTTTTCGTCGGCACACCCATTACATAATGCTCTGCAATCGGAAGCTACCTCACCTTTTTTATAAGAAACAGCATCGGAACAATCTTTTAGCGCTTCCCTGCCACCCGCTGCCGGCCTGAATATTCACTGCGCTGCAAAACCAACTTATTTATACCACAATAAAGAGCATGAGCTCCGCCGTTCTTGTTACGTGAAACACGATCCGAGGAAATTGTAAAGTAAAATAAATTCACATCCTTATCGTCTTTTGTATTTTGCGACGTCCCTTGTTCTCTGTGAAGACAAGCGTGTGGTACTGAACTCTGTTACGCTTTTGAATATCATCGGGGCGAAGTGTTCAACAAGATGGCGGCGGCGAGAGAAACCCGACCTCGGACTTTGTCTTCTAGGTGTCGTACCAGTAAACTTTGTATGAGCATTGAAATTTAAACGCGTCCTCGCTCATTTTTATATCAAACTGTGCTCTTGTTATTTAGTTTTTCGTGATCTATAGAATCTCAGTAGTAATAACAACAAGTATAGAATAGTAAGATAATGAGTAGAGAATTATCAGCCATTTTGTCATGGTTTGACTACGAGTAATTTTTTTTTGTAAAGCATTGCCTTCCCATGATGAGACGAATTTGGCTTTTTTCTGTTCTATTATATCTGAGAATGCGTAATTGGTCTCAAAAATATTATGTTATTTTAGTGAGAATCACGGCAGTTTCCCAGTTTCCCAGATAGCATATAAAATAGACGTTTTGTTAAATTTTGCATTGAAATTGTCGTATGATATGCCGATTCTTAGGCCTCTGTTAGGATTTCGTTCACTGTAATCCTTTATGACTGAGAACATTTAAATTTATGAGGGTGGCTTGCCACCTCCAGACCTTTTTGATGCTGCGTAGGCAATGATTAAAAAAATCGCTCAAGAAATATTGGTGCAAAAAAAATGGAATTGTCTTTTTAGTCCTTAGAGTAATGAAAACTTTCGGTCTTACACTGAAATTGCATTGTCGCATTAATGCTAAGTATGTATTATAAATAAAAAAAATATTTACTATTAGTTGTATATATTATTTGTTCAAACATAGTTTTTATGCAAGACTTTTGTTTATTCGTCGGGCAAACAACAAAGGTAAGCTAAATGCTTATACCAGGTGAATTTCGGGCCGATTTCTAATTAAATTTCGGTTTAAACCATTAATATAATTTTGCACTGTCATCCGATTTACACATGCAAGTACAGTTGATTCAGCAAAATCAATAACTGAGATTAATCTGATTACTCACAAGAATCGGCTTAATATGACAAGCTAATTTGGAGCTAGTAAAATTCTCCACCAAAACTCCAAAAGACTTTTGAAGTTAATTTTACTAGCTTCAAATTAGATAATAGTTAGGATCACTTTTTTTAAACGAGACGAACTATCTGGAAGAAATCGTTGTGGGCGATAAGATCGCTATTCGCAATCATCATCTTCAACCATCTGTTGGCAACAAGGCAACTGATGATTTCCATCATAATTTGGGGAGAAATTTCGGTAATCGCCACACTTGGCGGGTTTACTATTGACAGGTTGGCGATCGTTGTGGTGTTGTGGTTTTTCTCACCGTGCGCGCTGCTGCCCGTCCTCTGGAGAGTCCCTCGGTAGCCTCTTACGACCTCTACGACGGGAAACGTTGGTCTGGAGTGGTGACACATGTATCCACAAGGCAGAACTGAAATCAATAAATAAATAAATAATAAATATGCCGGGACATTTTTTACACACGGTCACCTGAACCCAAACTAGGATACCCTGTACTATGGGCGCCAGAGACTGATACACTTACATAAATACTTTTAAATACATACATAGATAAATAATAATACAATATTTGCAATCTTTCCATTGTATTTTTTAGAAAGAAAGAAAATTGAAAAACAATATTGGAGAACCCTGATTTTTTCCTAAACAACGCAGGTACCTTTGGGTAAAAGCTAATTTAGCCTGTGAAAACAGCGCGCTTCTTATAATAATCGCATGAGGGCAAAATTAAATATCCCCTTATGATATAAGACGGTACTCTGCTAAAGTGTAGATACATTTTTTGATCTAAAATGAGAATCTTCGCATTAACTAGGGTAAACAAGGGTGCCTTCATTTATTTTCGGCACGTGGCTTTAGCCAGGAAATTGTGTACCTTATTGAGTGTCATAAATCATTGAGGTGAGTGAGGCAAGGTGGCGGACGGCTCAAGGCTAGCGGAGTCTCTTGTAGATACACACACCGATATACCCTCATACTTTTTTTACATAATGTACACATTTGATATGAAATGGCAGCAAATGTTCTGAGGTTAAACTACATAACCAATAAAA
>SJJU01010147.1:0-20283 GCA_012932125.1 Conopomorpha cramerella | reverse complement strand
TAAAAGAAAAAATAATGTACGTAAGTATATTTCGTTGTCTGAATTCCTTAATACAAGTGCTTTGGCTACTTAACATGGGATGAAGACAATGTATGTGTTGTTGTAAAATATTTATTATATTATTTATTTATTTATTTATTCTTTTTATGTTTGATCGCGGTTGAAGGTTCGTCGTTCATAAACCGATTTTGATGATTCTTTCTTTTGGAAAGAAGATATTTAAAAGGTTGTCCCATGATGAGGAAGTCAGGGTTTGATGATGGAAGACCAGATAAATCGAGGGGAAATTTAATAATTGTATGGGCTAAATAGCACAGGAAAATGTCGGTACTTTTCTCTGCAAAATTATTTTATATTTATGTTATTATGATTCAATATGTTATTAAAAGTTTAAAACAGGTATTATAGCGCGTAAATGAACCAGAGATAAGCATTCAGCTTACCTTCGTTATTTGCCCGACGTTTCGACACAGTTACATGTGTCGTGGTGGTACACCAGTCAGCTCGCGACCGTTTTAACCGCGAGCGTTTTAAACTTTAAGGGCCTTACCAATCATGGCGGAATTGCTATTTAGAAGATACACAAAGCTCAACTTAACTTGTCAGTTGTATGTCAAATACGGAATAACCAGTTCAAGTAGACCTGTAATAACAGGTGTAAGTAAAAAGGCGTTTATTGGTGAGGGGGTAAATATCATGTCAGTGCGTATTTCCATAAAAAAATATTTCATTTTGTATCTATACTACAATTACTTGCGCCGTGGTTTCTTCCACGTGTTTTCATCAAAGCCAATAACGCGAATATTTTGTTTGTTTTAAATAAAAATATGGGAAAAGCTTACTCGGGCATTGATTTGGCTAATAATTAAGTACATTGTTGCTTTGGCAAAAAAGGAAAAAAAAACTTAAATGAAAAGTCTTCCAGGAAAATCAAATTTCAAACTAAGTTCTATTCCATCGGTGATCGGAACCAATTTACTCCGCTAATGAGTGTTTTCACACTGTTTATAGAAAATTCTTGTAACATTTTAAAGTAAATTAATTACCCAGTTTCCTCTTACGAAGGTTTACAAAGCGAGTACTCCGTGGAACTTTCCATAATGGTAATGGTGAGGGGGACACTTTGTTCAGGGGATTTTCGACTTATTAACAACTAAACATCGTATAGAAGTATAAATAGAATATTGCTTGTACGTACTTGGTCTCGTCGATGTAGACAGCTTCGAGCACTTTCGCGGCATACTGGAGATTTTTTTGTAATGTCTCTGCGGATATCTCACCGCGATTCAATTGTCTTAGAAGGTAACGTAATCTGTAACAAAGGATTGATGTGTTAAACATTTATCATCTTAAGCGTGCTGAGTTTAAAGACTATAATTCTCGACGTCTCGAGAATTCTTTCACTCAAATACGTACTCTATCTCACGCACACAAACACACCTGAACACACAAAAACCTATCACCGCAATAGTACCATACTCTCTTCCTTGTCTCATTCTGTATTTTACACACATACATGCACGTCACGCCAATTTCCTATGTTGTATGCGCTCTATGAAGAGTTAGCTATTATAATGACAGATACATGGATGATAAACGCCTGTGACTGTGATTTAAAAGTCTCGGGAAATTCCCTCTTATAACCATTAGCACAGAAGAAGGAAGATAGGTGAAGCATTATGCCTGACTTGGTCCAGTTGGTCGTATACTCGAAATGCAATCGGGAGGTCGCGGGTTCGAGTCCGGCTACTGGACGTGTTGGGACACTTTTTCAAAGCCCATGTACGCAACGCAACGCTCTAAAGGTGAAGGACAACATCGTGATAAAACCCGCACACGACAAGGTGTGTGAACCCTATAACGGATGGGCTTACCCCCTGTCACGTTAGGTTAAAATACGCTCGCGTGAACCGTGAGCATTTGCTTAACAACTGCCCAAAGCCTACCCCACTTTGGCATTAAAAGACGAGGTTTTCCTTCACCCTACGAGCGTTGTGTTGCGTACATAGGCTCTGAAAAAGAGTCCCATTGGTACACGTCCAGTATTCGTACTCAAAACCGCGACCTCCCGGTTGCGAGTCAAGCATCCAACCAACTGGACCACAGATAATTCAAGTAGAAAGGTGAAACAAGATTAATCCAAATTTGCTATCGCTCTCCGACAACTTCCGGCGACGTCGCGTCTACCTCTCCTCTGCCTGCCAATTATAAAGTCGTAGCATTTTGAATAGGCTTCGTTAGTACTTTTACACTAAACCTCTTAGGTGCTCGTTACGGCCGAAGTTAGACTTCTGAAGCCTATTTCGTGAAACTTAATAACCTAAATATTAGTAAATAACTAATGGACTCTACAAACGTTGTCATGTCTTAACTGTAAATATATATATATTTTATCACTATGAACAAGCGTTTGATCACCATCCTGCCTGATGTTAAGCAGCGATCGAATATTAATTTCGAATGAGTATAGTTTCAATTAGCCGTGTGGTGACAGCAAATAGAATACATTGTCACTACCCCAGTACATTTTTTCCCGTAGTGGAGGTCGTAAGAGATGACCGAGGGAACTCTCCAAAGAACGGGCAGCAGCGCTCTCTGTGAGTTAAACACAACACCACTGTGATCGCCAACCCACCTGCCAAGCGTGGCGATTATTGGCATTCCCCCCGACAAATTATCATGAAAATTATTGGCATGACGTCCACTGATTTTCATGATAATTTTATGTTGATGATAGTTTGAATACTTTAAAAAGGAGGTGGCCTCAATGGGGAGTTTTCTTTGACGTTTTTCTGATAGATTTTTGGGCGGAGAACAGTTATTACTGTCATACTTTCCAAACAAGATATTATTATTGTTCACCGGGTATATAGGCGCGAATATAATCAAAGAAACGTCGAGTAAAATAACAAAGGTAAGCTCTAGCTTGTCTTTGATTATATTCGCGCCGATATACCCGCTGAACAATATTGAGTTATAATGTCTGTGCGCGTTTCATTAAAAAAATTGATCTTTCCAAACAAAGTTTGACAGATTTTCGGACTGTCATTACTGTCAAACTTTGTTTGGAAAGTATGACAGTAATAAGAATTCTCCGGGACTGTTATACGGGAAGCGATGAGAATCAAATGGTTTTTTTATTTCTCATTTTCAAAATTCAGTTTTCGCTACAATTATTATTGTGTTAATATGGTGGAATTAGTGTAATAATGTGCTGGTGATGAAAAATAATGTAGTGAGAGTAAGAAGTTAAGGAGAGGACTCCTATTTGATCAATGTGTTATAATATTCTACGCAGCATTGAAATGTGATGGTCGACCCTCACGTTTTAATATGTTTTTGACAGGACTTTGACTATTGACGACTATATCGATAGACTATGACAATGACACCAACTTGAACACGAAGAAAACTACTTTGTTTGTGACAGAATTGTCGGCTTTAAAGCTGAACATAAGAGCCAATAATAAAAAAAAAACAATTCTCCGCCCGAAAATCTGTCAGAAAAACGTCAAAGAAAATTCCCCATTAGCCGTTATTTTTCCTATGTATGCTCAGATCTTTAAAACTACGCAACGGATTTTGATGCGGTTCGTTTTAATTCATCACTCATCATCAGCCCATACTTGTCCACTGCTGGACATAGGCCTCTCCAATTGCACGCCACTGTGATTTGTTTTCGGCTTCTTGCATTGTTTTAATACATAAAGTGATTCCAGAGGAAGGTTTGTATGTATATACATTTATAATATTGTAGGGAAACAGTATCAACATTGCACTCGTCCGAAGCCGGGGCGAGCCTGTATTTGTTTATAAAACAGCAATGGCTATCTATGTGCGCAACGGTGGCGACGCGTAGCGTTTACGACATTTGCAACTTTCAAATTTGGAAACTGTCGAATAATAACAATGTAAACATTGTTAGTTTTCTTTGCATATATAAATAAAACCAAAGATTAAAATAGTATTGTTGACAATATTATATAAGTGAAATTTATTCAATAGTTTGTAAAATTAATATAATAATAAAAACCGGGTTTGGAACTATTACACATAATATTAGTTTCCAACCACAAACTGAGATAAAATACAATAAATTAGTATTAGCCGAGCATGTAAGAAAGCAACACGTTAAAATTTAACAACGCAACAACAGTCATGGCCCATTTCTTTGCTTTGATTTTGTACTGCAATCAACACTTGACAGCTGATCATCCGCATTTGTTTCCAATTTCGGCCGTGTTGTGCGCTGCGGTCGTTATCTGTCTGCCACTACTCGCTTTGCACATAGGCAATAGTACTAAAACAGAGATTAAAGTCAAAAGTCAATTAATACCTATGTTTTCACTCTGTTGACGCATAGTGGGATAACAGTGTGCCTAATATAATATGCCTTTGACAAGAAACATCAATCAATACTCACTATCCTCTGTCAAAGTAAGGGATTCGGATTGATAAAGTAGTTTTTTTTTTCAACAACTAAGCAACAAATTTTTTCCCCTCGGATTATCGTCAAGAGGAAAAGTTTTTCCGGTAAATCTTCAAAAGGAAATGCCCATTCCGGCGATCGCGTTATTCTTTACGGTTCAAACTTGTATACATATTACGCTCTTATTGATTTAATCCGTATCGGAAGTCGTAAAAGAGTAACAGAGTAACAGTTTTCACCGAAAAATGTTTTTACAAATCGTAAATAAATCAATCAATATGATTAATTTAGTTAACTCCTCCGTAGTTTTAAGTTTAGGTTTTGTAGGGATTTTCAAGAGATAAAGTGAAGTACTTTTAAATAATGTTGTGGTAGCCTGTGATTCAGGGAACACTTTATTTTGTTTTTATTTAATTGTATCAACTATGTATCTTGTTGGCTGTCCTGAATAATTTAAATAAATAATGTAAAAATGAACCGTAAACTGTGTTGGTAAGCGCATAACTCGGCAACGGTTGGACCGATTTCACTAATTCTTTTTTTGTTGTGCTTATTAATGTCAGGAGAAAGTTCTTAGGATAGAAATAAATCAATCACTGCTGAATATTAACTAGAGAACATATTCAGAAGTGGGTGTCATTTTTTTACATCCCGACGGCCAACAAGAAATACACTTTTTACATAGTTCCCTGGGTGTTATATTAATTTGATATTAATATTCATAGTTCAAGGCGTGTGGTGACGGCGACTGGAATACATTGTGTCACCACTCCAGCCCAAATTTTCCCGTCCAGGGGGTCGCGGCGAGATGACCGAGGGAGCTCTCCAGAGAACGGGCAGCAGCGCTCTCTATGAGTTAAACCACAACACCACTGCAATTGCCAACCCGTCTGTTAAGCGTGCTGATTATTGGTTTATCCCCCCAAATGATCATGGAAATCATTGGGAGAGGCCCTCGTCCAGCAGTGGGCATCATGTGCCTGATGATGATTTATAGTTAAGACAAGTGTATACAAATCAGTGCCACTTTTAGTTGTTATTTTATAACTTGATAACGGGTTCACCTATCCAAACGAAATGTTTAGCCTTTGTTCGGACTATTTAGTAAATGGTATATATGTGAAGTTTGCATAAAACCGGTCGAGCGGTTTTATTTATTTCAATATATGTAGCTAAAAATCACGTACCGAGCCGCTAGTATAAAATAAAACAAAAAATCAAAAGGATCTCAATTCATAGGAGATCCTTCTCCGAAATCAGTAAAAGTTTTTTTAATAATTAAAGTTTCAGAATCACCAAAGACAAGTACTCAGCTTACATTCGTTATTTGCCCGACATCAAAAGCATGTCATTCTATTTTAAAACCGCTTTCTTATTACAAAATCTATATTTTTTTGTTACATTATTTGTGGCCAGTTCCAGAAACTTTTCGGTAAGTATGTACCTAACTATCGGAAAGAAGTAATTCATGAAACCAAGTTTGATTCATGTTATTCGAGTTTAACTCGACAAACGGGGAAAAGTAGGTGAACACGAGAGGGATCATTTCCTACGCTTAACATTCCGATCACAGCAGACTCAAGTCAAGTATTCACATCACACGCTGCACGTACGTCAGACGTTCTCGCATTTGGCGCGCGTCATACTGCAATAGATGAGCTGTGGACATCTGAAACGTACCTTTTACTGTGATCTGATCGTTCATGTGTTTTGTTTCGATGCGCAGTTCAGCATATAATTGATAGCAATGGCTGCAGGGCAAATTGAGGCGTTCATTGCTTGCACAATGTGTTATATGCAAACAAAGTTACATGCAGCTTAATAAATGAAGTTTGACTGGTGGTACACATGTCATACCTTATAAATACACAGACATTGTCCTTTTTTTGTTTTTTTTTACATGATTAACATCAGGCAGGATGGTGATCAAACGCTTGTTCATAGTGATAAAAAAAAAAATGTTGGCATCCTCATGGACACCCCGCCGCCATGGGGACAGCGAACGGGATAGTGTCGGACTCTTACACCGACGGCAGTTACCAGGCCACAGGGTAACCGCCGCCCTCCTCGGGACCGTCCAAGCAGGTGTCGGGAACCCCACACCGACACCCACGACCCCAAGGACCCCTTTTAGAACGCCTTATCTCGTGGGACGTCTTCCTCCGTTTTTAGCTCCATACCTCCGCAAAATTAGTATAACCTCCAGGGTGGCCTGTGCCCAGCAGTGGATGTCACGAAATATATCTCTCAAATTGGACGAAATGACATATAAATGCCAACTTTTGTGAATATCGGTAGCCTCGGTAACATCATGACACTGGATTTTTATATATTAAGATAAAAAATAACCGCCTTTTAATCCTAAATCGGGGTAAACAGAGGCACTTGCTAGACCAAATGCCCACCGTTCACCAAACGTATTTAACCCAACGTGACAGGGGATGAGCCTATCGTCGATATAGGGTTCACACACCTTGTGGTGTGCGGGTTTCATAAAGTGTCTTTCACCGTACAAGCGTTGCGTTGCGTACATAGGCTCTGAAAAAGAGTCCCATTGGTACACGTAAAGTAGCGGTATAAATACAATAAAAAATAATTTATTTCCGTAATACGTTGAAAGTCTGCTGGCTGTTAGCCGTGTGGTGACGGCGAATAGAATACATGTGTCACCACCCCAGCCCAACTTTTCCCGTTATGGGGGTCGTAAGAGGCGACCGAGGGAACTCTCCTGAGGACGGGCAGCAGCGCTCTCTGTGAGTTAAACCACAATACCACTGCGATCGCCAACTTGTCTGCCAAGCGTGGTGATTATTGGCATATCCCCCCAAATTATCATGATCATTGGGGGAGGCCCTCGGCCAGCAGTGGACGTCATGTGACTGATGATAGTGAAGATGTTGAAAATGTTGTTACTTAATTTTAACTGCTAGGTAGTAGACGTATGTACGTCAGTTCAGAAAGAGGCCCATTTTCACACGTCCTGTGCAGCCGAACCTGCGATCTCGCGATCACAAGTCAAGTGGCCGACCAACTGGACCACACACGTTACATAAATAAATACACTAAAAAAACCACCAACTGGACCACACACGTTACATATTTCGTATGAGCCGTTAGTGGTAGGCAAAGACAATGTTTTCTATTCTACAAATTCTATTATGTTTATTATACAAATTCTAGTTTGACACCAGTCAGTGTGAAGTCTTAAAAGGGCTGAATTTAATAGGAGTTTTCCGGAGCACCCTGTATAACCAGTTTTTCACGTGACCGTATGGAGAGTAAAGCAGACATTAGACGATGCGTTTTGATCTCAGTTTTACCACAGTTATGATTGTGATTGGCGGATTTCCTATCGTCTAATATAGTGAAAGATGTTTGAATGAAGTTGAGTGACGAATATTTAAATAATTTCATAATTCCACCAGTCGTCCGTCAAACGTCAACGTGACGTTTGAGTGACCATGTCAGTCATGCTTTTTTTTGTGAATATCCATATTCAGAAGACGTGTGTAGTCTGTAAAATCTTGGGTACGACTGATGATCAGTCTAACTGAGCGTCTACGGAGTCTACGTCATTCAATTTCATCAGTCATGATTTATAGTTATTCCAAAAATCATGACTGATGGAATTGAATGACGCTTGCATGAGCGTCTAATGTCTGCCTAAAACAATGTTTTACTTATTGTTTTAGTAATGTCTAAACAATGTTTTACTTTGCTGATTGCTACGTTGAAGTGTTATACAGGTTGATCCGGAAATACACGTTTGAACGTTAAGTCTACTATTAAAAATACCGAGTATTATGTCGCGAAATTAATCAAAGATAAGCATTTAGCTTACCATCGTTTACTATTTCTGTAGACCCTATTGAGTCAACATCAGCAGAAATCATTGGTTGGTAACGAAAAAAAAAATATCTAGGAGGTCGGATATTTTTTTTGGTACAGATCATTAAGTGCTGCTAAAAAGGACTCAGTACAAACGGGTAATTCCCATTTGTTCTATTGAACAAGTTTCTCTCCCCCACTTTTCTTAGAGAAGGAAAATGACGAACAAACCACTGTTGCTCTATAGAAAAAATGGGTATCACCGGTATAGTATACAGAAAAAGTAAAATTCGGCTGAAAAATAAATTTCCGGATCACCCTGTATTTAATATATTGGGTATCGAACTGGTAAATAAAGATTAATTAACTCGCATGTATACTGCGGGATTATCGAAGGAAAGATGAATGTAGCATAATTACAGTGTTACTCTTAAGGGAGTTTATTAAGGGTGACTTCACACTTTCGTTCAATCTTCAATTTTACAGGAACGATACTTGTACATAGTCATTCGCTCACGCCTTTTTTTTTCTTTTTCTTTCGGAGGGGAAATCCACTGTGGATACCCAGTCGCCCAGCCCCCCTAGCACAGCACTCCAAGAAATAAGTGACAAGACATATAACCCGCTGCGATTTGTTGAAACTAGCTGAGTCGCACGAAGCGTGACATAGCAGCCAATCAGAGCACGTATTTTTTCTATGTCATATCTTTCTTGACACGCGTGCTAGGCCTGCTGGGGAGGGACTAGGTTATGTTGGACTCTCACCGACTAAAACCCCTCCGGTGGTCTTCCGCCTAGAGATGGGCAGTCGGTTAAATACTGAGTACAAAAAATAGTACATACTTATCCTAATTAACTACTTGTGTGTTATGTTCATATATGAAGCGTACAGGCAAATAACAAGGAATATCACTTTTTTTTTGTTTTCGATTGGAGAGAATCTTATTTTTTTTTTACGTAGCCTGAATTGTTTCCTACTGCTGGGCAAAGGCCTCCCCCCAAGTCTTCCACTCCTCTCTATTTCGGGCCACCTCCTGCCACTCCGGTAGGTATCGATCCAGGTCGTCCCGCCATCTCCGCCTGGGCCGGCCCCGTCTGCGGCGTCCGTTGGTTGGCACCCAATCCGTTGCGGCTTTCGCCCAACGATCAGGGTCCATTCGACTGACATGACCAGCCCAGTTCCACTTCAGCTCTTATTGTCTCATCATCATCAGCCACATAACGTCCACTGCTGGACGAGGGCCTCCCCCAATGAGATCCGTCATTTGGGGTGAAATGCCAGTAATCGTCTATGGTAATTCTATTCCGAATTAGCGAATTAGCTTTTAAAGAAAACGACTAGATAGCGCAAAAAAGGTGGTTTTGTTTTTGGTTGAAAGAAAAAAAAAACTAGGAATGTGCGTGACTTTCAAACTTTTGAATGTGTATTTCTTACGCCCCACGATTTTATTTCCGTAGTTTAGTAGTACCTGCATTCCGAAATTCAAGCGTCTAACTTGAGCGGTTTAGATTTTTCATACAAAATATTTTCCCGTTAATTCCCGTTTCCGTGGTAATTTCTGGAATTCCTTTCTTAGTGCACCCCTACAGTACCTAAGCTAAGTCCGTACTAAATTATAAGAGCCTAAGTTGAGCCATTTGGGCTGTGCGTTGATATAATCAATCAGTTTCTCCTTTTATATATTTAGATTACTTTTGTGTTCTGTTACTATTTCATTATAGTACAAAATAAGATTTTCACAAAGTGTAATTAATACCTTGTGTCAATAAAGATTATTATTATTAAAAATAATTGTAAAGAGTGAGAGAACTAGCTGACCTGGAAAACGTTGTTTTACCAATATACTTTATAGCCTATATGTTGTTCTAGTTTATAAGCTACAATGCTGCCAAGTTTCATCAAAATCAGTCCAGTACTTTTTGCGTTAAAGAAGGATAAACATCCATCCATCCATACATTCACACATCCATTAAAAAAAAAAAAAAATCAATAAATACACTTCACGCCTTTTAATCCCAAAGCGGGGTAGGCAGAGGCACTTGCTAAAGCAAATGCCCACGGTTTACCAAGCGTATTTAACCCAACGTGACAGGGGGTGAGCCCATCGCCGTTATAGGGTTCACACACCTTGTGGTGTGCGGGTTTCATCACGATGTTGTCCTTACCGTACGAGCGTTGCGTTGCGTACATAGGCTCTGAAAAAGAGTCCCATTGGTACACGTCCAGTAGCCGGACTCGAACCCGCGACCTCCCGGTTACAAGCCAAGTATCCGACCAACTGGACCACAGACGCTCTCCATCCAAACTTTCGCATTTATAATATTAGTAGGATTAGTATGCAGTAAAACACTCACCGTAATGCGGCTTTGTCACACGCGTCGGGCGTGTCGACGGCGGGCAAGTGTTCTGTGTCGAGGTCGAGCTGGTCGAGCTGCTCGTCGGTCGGCGTCGGGCACGCGTCGGGCTTGCTGCGGCTCGACGACCGACGGACGATGGTCAGGGCGCCTTGCTCTGCGGACGGAGGCACAGCTGTTTAGAGTTGCGGTGCTGATCTCCGGCTTCAAGAATTGGTGGAATTGGATTGGACGTTGTCTTGTTGGAGTGAACAATGGAGATATTATAGTTGTTGTTCATAGAGATTAAAAAAAAAACAAAAAAATTATATAGACAAAATTAATAAACCATTTTGTAATGAAACGCGCACATACATTACAAGTCAATATTGTCATTGACAAGCTCGAGCTTACCTTTGTTGTTTTACTCGGTGTTTCGTCGCAGTTACATGCGTCGTGGTCACGAGTGGACTCCACTTAAATGTAAGTTCGAGCTTTTCTTTGATTATATTCGCGCCTATATACCAGGTGGACAATATTGAGTTAAAAGTAATAAATGACAAAAAATCTCATCATGTCTTCGAATTCGTTTCCTACTTAGTGTAAATAATATATTTCTAAATTGGCAATCAGCAAAATCAATTTTGTAAAAGTGTTAGACAAGTAAGTATATACATATACACATCAAAAGTGTCTAGGGATCAGGAACATTAGCAACAGCTCTAAACAAAATTAATTTATTTTTTAAAACCCATTATATTGTATTAATTTATTAAAACCCAACGTGACAGGGGTTGAGCCCATCGCTGTTATAGGGTTCGCACACCTTGTGGTGTGCGCTTTTCATCACGATGTTGTCCTTCACCGTACGAGCGTTGCGCTGTGGCTCCGAAAAAGAGTCCCATTAGTACACGACCAGAAGCCGGACTCGAACCCGCGGCCTCCCAATCACAAGTCAAGTATCTGACCAACTGGACCACAGACGTTTTTGTTGAAGAAGGAGTTTTTGTGTTCAACGGAAGAAGTGTTTCTTTAAAATTATAATTTTTTTAATACCCCTTACGCTACTCTTGTAGTCTACACTACCCATAAAATAATATCCAACCTCATTAAAAGACTTCTTTTGCGACGCATGTTTTTTTTCCCTAATGAGTAAAAGTTTTGGATCTTATGTCTTTGTTTTGAAATTCCTATAACGCGTTTTTCTGAGCTCGTGTACGACTTAGTTTTCATATATGTTGAGGTCAGTTTCACCAGGAAAATGTTTACGTCGAACTGTCCTGGTTGCTGTGCCATACAATGTTAGCGTGTTAACAGGCAGTTAACTTGGGGTCTGAGTGAGTGGGGGTTTTTGTGTGTGGAGTAACCGTAGCAGTTAAAATGTAGGCTAAAAGGTAAACAGGATTGCGTTTTGGATTGTTTTGTTTGTTTTTTGTAAGCTTGCTTCTTTGTGACACGATTTTGTAGAATTATTAAGCGGTATTGTGTGATGGTATTTTGATATAATGCATGATAACGGTAATATTACTGTCAATAAGTATTTATTTATGAAACAAAAAATGAAATGTAATGTACAGATTTGTGGTTTTCTCATGCATCCCATTGTCGCATCTGAACTAAATTTGAATGGGATCAAACTGGATGCACCAGTTTTCAAACGAACAAAGAATCATCCAAAACGTGTGACCCGGTCGAAAACTATGAGGTAAAATATAGTGAAAAAAATACGACAAATTGAGAAATTTCTCCTTATTTTGTTTTTAGGTTTGAAGTCAGTTAAGATACGAAAATTGCATTGGAAATTATAATTATTTGAAGGACGACAGGAAACTAACTGGCTCTTCCATTTACGCAATTATACCTAGTAAACTCATCCCCTTTTAGCATGTGTGTATAAATTTACAATAAGCTACCCAGTTACATAGAGAAAGAAAATAATATTAAAAATGAAAAAATATATATATTTAAAAATATCCTGATATTAATTGTTTTTATAATTTAAAAGAATTTATTGAGTTTTCAGAAAGCACTTCTGTTTTGAGTCTACCAATCTGTCTTCAGTAGCTTAGTTTTGTTTATTTAAATGTTTTTTTTGTTACCTTTATTAGAGTTGAGTACCATATATTCCTATAAGTAATTTTTAAGTGTAAATATAAACTACATTTTGCAGTGCCCTACCAGGGTTTCATGATGAGATTTTAAACTTTGTAACGCCCTATGTATTCATGCACGCCATAAATTATTTTTATTTATATTTGTCTAGTGGAACTGTTTACAGTAAAAAGTATTCCTGTTTGTTCAAAATATACATTTACGAGGTTTACTATTTTCCCTACGTATGAATTACGCGTGGACTACGAGGCGTAGTCAGGATGCTACGCGTCTACGATAAATCGTAGTCTACTATTTATTTTTAACAAGCTGTATACCGTCGGTGTTGCTCGCAGCTAATGCCGTTCCAATGATAATTTCTGGATAAATTACATAGCTTATATGTTATTGCGGTGTATGTATAAGTTATCTATATTAATATTATAAAGCTGATGAGTTTGTTTGAACGCGCTAATCTTAGGAAATATAGTTTCGAATTGAAAAAATATTTTTGAGTTGAATAGATCATTTATCCAGAAAGGCTTTAAGCTACATACCATTATTGATATTATCCCCAAATTCCCACGGCAACGAAAAAATGCGAGTAACATCGCGCGGTACAGCTAGTATTATTATAAAGTTTCGTTAAGCGTCGTTCAACAGTTTCCTAATGAAAGTGTAATATCCAAGTAGAAATTTAAGAGAAAAAAATCTAGTATTCCATTAGGAGGGATGCCTCTTCTAGCAAAATGTTCCATTACAGAAACGACAAAATATTTATCGCGCTGCCCTTCGTTGAAACAAACACAAGCTGCCCTATAGCCAATTACAGTGCTTTTTACATTGCGTAATTGCCTTTCTTGACGCCCATCCTTGATGTAATTGTTGTCCAGTTTCATCGGTCACATTCAATACCATAATTCTTCTTCTACGAAAACTTCTTGTACGAGGCGAGCGTGCTTTGTAACATTTTTTTCTTTGTTTTTATCGTGTGAAAATCCGTTATGTGTACCCCACCGCTGGCGGGGACAGTGGCGGGGTTATGTGGGACTCGCACCCACTAGAACCCACAGTGACACCGGAACAGCCTGGCATAAGGCCCATTATTAAGCGACAGGCTATCAAAGACCTTACTATATCTCAATAAAATTTTCATGCTCAAATTATTTTTTGGGCCTAGGCCTAAAATTTTTTTCTATCCCATAAGGAATTATAGACATGAGTTTATGTATGTTATATTTGTGAACGCTGCGCGATTTCATTCGTACAGTTTCAGTTTCATATCTATTCAAAATACTACCATTAACTTTTAGAACTGGAACTCCTAAATGAACGATTTTCTCATATCCCTTAGGGAATGAATTTTGAAAAATCTTTTCTTATCTCACGTAAAGATCATAAAAACCCCCTCGCAAATTTTCAGCTTTCTAGAGCCAAGAGATTGGACTGTACGTTGATGAGCGAGTGAGATATGAATCAGTCAGAACTTTGAGTTTCATAGATAATTGCCGGCCAGGCTTCGATTACGGTAAGTTTAGGAAGTAAATCCAAGACACGCCCGCTCTGTCTGCCTTAAAGTTTGCACTCGGTTGTCATGGCAACGGTTCACTCTGCACGCGCTCATCCGGGGGTGAGGTTTCCTGGATTGGAAATAAAATACACTCAAGACCGCTATTCTTAAGTCACCTGACGATCTCTACTCAAGTATCTTTTGTACACGCAAGAAGTAAATTTTGACGTTTCTTTACTATCCCGTAATCAGACCAAACACAACAAGACCTGTAAGCTTCACACTGTCTCTTTTGTACTGTCATATTTGACGTCTTAGGTGTAAAACGGACAAAGTATGCCGAGCGACTGTGGTCTAGAGAGCGTCTGTGGTCCAGTTGGTCGGATACTTGACTTGTAACCGGGAGGTCGTGGGTTCGAGTCCGGCTACTGGACGTGTATCAATGGGACTCTTTTTCAGAGCCTATGTACGCAACGCAACGCTCGTACGGTGAAGGACAACATCGTGATGAAACCCGCACACCACAAAGTGTGTGAACCCTATGACGGCGATGGGCTCACCCCCTGTCACATTGGGTTAAATACGCTCGGTGAACCGTGGGCATATGCTTATTAAGCAAATGCCTCTGCCTACCTCGCTTTGGGATTAAAAGGCGTGAAGTGTATATTTTTTTAGCGACAATGGGGAATTTTCTTTGACGTATTTCTGACAGACTTTCGAGCGGAGAACTGTCATTACTGTCATACTTTCCAAACAAAGTTTCACACAAAAACGTCAATTAAAATTCCCCATTGAGTAGATAAGCGGATTTTAGGTAGTCGGAATTCATCACGATGTTTTCCATTTGCTACCGTCTGATTTTTGCGCAACGTACAGTCGGCCAAGAATCTGCTCTTCCACCCTAAGGTTGAAACTCATATGAATGTCATTAGACATTAAGGTTCATTGTTCACTTGTCACAATATACCAACTCCACCTTATTCATGTCTTAGTGACACAGGAAGTGTCATCAAAACTGATAGACCATTATCTTCGCCGACCGTACATAACCTGTAAAAGAGCTACCTATTGTTATCTGGTCTTGGACCCACGACCTTCCAATTGCAAGCACCCGACCCCTGTGCAACAGATGCTCTCAGTAGTCAGAAATTTCAGTGGAATTCTCTAAATTTCAAACCGACACACCGACTTTAGACTTTACTATCTACCAAAGAGATTTGCTAACAAAGACAATTTCTAGTTACCTACAGTAACTATTATGTGCATTCATAGTTTAGTCGTCTAAGATAAACAGAACGGTATAACTTAAGCTTAGGTTACTTGTATTTTCTAAACTGCCAAAGGTCAGTGAGAACCGTGGTTAGTCTGTCAAAGAGTCCCTATTCGCCTTTGTAACATCTGAAACTGAATGATTACACTTTCTAGGTTTGACGGCCTAATCATGATTACAAGGTTCGCCGTAATCACAGTTCACTGCGGTTTATACTGATGAAAGGGTTTATACTGATGAAAGGAGCTACAATGGTAGCGCTGATGTGTACCGGACATCACGTCACTAATCAGATTGAGCCGTACATGCCATTTTGTTGCTAATTAACAACAAAATACATACTGTAACGAATCAAAATGCCGGTTTCGGAACTCGTATGTACTATCGTGTGCATAATGGGTTCGTGAGAACGTATTTTGATTTTAAAGCCTTTTAACCGTCAAGACACATCAGACTAGTGATTTGAACTTTATGGTGTTCGAAATAAAATACAAAATGGCGAAAATTTCATTGAACATCCGACAGTCTTAAATTAATCTGCAGAAGAGGGCTTCATTTTTTCATCACGAGGACAGCATTCGTTGTCTCTGCCTACTGCGATTCAGAATTAAAAACCATCGACAGATCAGACATACGCTAAATCCCAGCTTATTCTGCTATTTATAGATAGACTAGCTTTCCGCCCGCGGCTTCGCCCGTGTGGACTTCGGTTATATTGCGGTATAAAGGAATATTTTTGTTTTCCCTCGGGAATATCAATTTTTTTCCGGGATGTAAAGTACCCTATTATTTAAACCGGACTTCTAAATATACGTCTGCAAAATTTCAAAGCAATCGGTTCAGTAGTTACGGCGTGAAAGCGGAACAAACAAACTCACTTTCCCATGATTAATAATCGCATCTTAACACATCGATGGTCCCAATTAAAAATGTCGGTAGTGTATTTTCAGAAATATGTACTTTTCTACACCGTTAGATAAACTTATACGTATATCACATCACGTAAAGATACCAAAGATTATAAGCTGTTGTAAATTTGAAGTATGTACCATAAGTAGTATAGTTTTAATATCCAAAACTAATTTCTATCTTGTCTCCTGAACATGTTTCGATTTGAAGATCCGACTTTCTTAATAGGGACCATCGATTTTGTATTGATTGTGTATTCGCTTGTGTATTGTTTGTGAATAAACGAGTGGCGTGACGTATCACTGTACACAACTCAACAAGAGCTAGCATGTTCACCAGTGGCGTGCACTGGTTTTTACGACAAGGTAGGCAGTAATCCCCAAGGATTGACACCTATGTATAGGTAACTTGTCTTTACGAAACACAGGTTACCTATCTACTCACCCACAAAACCCAGGGCCTTCGTTAGCCTGTGTTGTGATTACAACAAAAAAGGATCTAGCAATAACTGTATTATTAGGTCGGATAATCAAAATACTTAGTAGGCAGTGTATTTTTGTCTGTATGGTGTGCACGCCGCTGATGTTCATAGTACTCACACTAATGCAATTTGACTAATACAGCATGTTTTTTATGCGTGTCACTAAGCCATAAGGTTTTAGGGACATGACTTGTTTGCCACATGTCTGTCATCGGAAAATGAAAACAAACATCCTGTATGTGTGTGCCTCAGACCAAAAATACATGAATCCTAAACTGACGTTTAGAATAAAACGAGACAACGACATGAAAAACATGCAGGAGTGAAAGAGTAAGAGACAATATCTTCTGTCCTTTACTGCATACCAGGTATATCTGGATGTGCCCAGCAGTCCCGGGCATAAGAATAGGACTGAGGCTTTCCCTTTAAAAGGCGACTGAAAGGGCGTAGGGGTTGTGGCACGCTGGCGGGGACTCGCGCGCGCGCTTAGTGGCGACGGCGGTAGCGTGGTGAACCTGTTACCGCCGTACGACATCGTGCGCTGGGGGTGCGTAGATCGCCCCCATTCCGGTGACGGTCCGCGAGGGCCTAGCGCGGCTGGGGCCACCCTTGGACGTAGTGGCTAAGGCTGTTCCGGGGGCCCCGGCAATAACGCGGGAGTGGTCACCGTGGGGTTTTAGAGATTTCCCCACGATAAAAAAAAACGTATATCTGGATTTTTGTTTACCTGGTGTATGAATTTGCCTTTTAATTTCTATTATCCTTTCATGTTAGCAAAACAGGTAACCTGGAAGAAATTGCTTCCAGCGATAAGGTCGCCGTTTGCAACCTTACCCAATGGTAATGGAGACAATTCTCATCAGTTTAATAGGTTATGGGCCTTACTTATAATGGCGGAATTGCTATTTCGAATATACACAAAGCTCAACTTAACTTGCCAGTTGTATGTCAAATACGGAATAACCAGTTCAAGTAGACCTGTAATAACCGTTGTATAAGTGACAACGCGTTTATTGGTAAGGGGGTAAATGTATTATCTCAGTGTACAATAAAGTGTTAATTCATACAATACTAGGGGCGACTTGTAATTCACTAGTAGGTACTAGCTGAAGTTTAAAAGTGTAATGGATAACGTTTAAATAATCCAGACGCACACAATCAATGCCTCAGAGCTCATCGGACGATGTTTTGAATACGTTATAAGTACTTTATATTATATCTACGAACACTTAACGTGGAATAAACGTATTGTAATTACAAAGGGAGAGCCTCTTTTTAAACTTTAGGTAGCTTTAACAGATGATACACACAGACGCGATTATTCGACGGGTAAAATGCTATTTTGAAGTCAGTGTTGTACGGGCGTGACGTATTGTGTATTATATTTGCATAGTTAGAACAAAAAGGACCCAATACAAAACACGTCGTTTTTGTAAATTAAGTTTTTTTTTGTCTTATGTTAAGGGTCAATTTCATAAAATTTTCAAACAAGTTTTTATTGTGTCACTTTTGTTCTAACAGTACGATATATGTGTGGTAATCGTGTATGGCTATTGCATTGAAATATAGGACTTAGAAACCTTAGCCACTATATCTTCCGAGCGAGGAAAACGTACTAAAAACTGGCTTGCCGAGTATGATTGCCTGGTATGGCACTATTGAATGTGCGTGAGGCAAGAGTATCAAGATTGTTGAGGTAGGTCTATTGTCTCTGCCTAAATTTTTGAGAGACCACCCCGAAGCTATGTATATTATGCTCAGAGCAAACACAACCTTGAATAGACTTCCAAGCCGCGTACGACCTCCAGTCTGTCTTTTTCTTACCAACATGTATGGAATTCGATGTACTTCTAAATTAATTTTGAATTTTTTTTTCTGGATCCAAACTGTCAGTTTTACTACAAATTTGATAGTCTGGATCCAGAAATACCCCGGTACTCAGTAAGGGACAGAAAATATTACCGACAAACCTTTCCTTCATGTCGTCCATATTGCTCTCTCGTTTTATTCTAAACGTCAGTTCGGATTGTAGGTCTAGTTGTTTTTGCTCTGAGATATTATGTATCTTTCTGGAATCTATCCCTATAGTCAGTCCGTCCCCGTGACGTCATTGTAAAGTATCACGTAGATTTTCTTCATCGGTCACACCTTGTTGCGATTGCCTGTCTCCGGCTGTTCATTCCTGCCTGACCGCCAAAAGCCCGATGCTTAAACCCTCGGCTCGTGGTGGCAAATGGCGGTTTGGAATCTAGACCAGGTCTATTCTGGATGTCGCTGTCGATGCCGGCTCTTACAGGAGTCAGAATGGTTGCAAAGAAGGTGGCATTACTGGCATTGTCCCTGTGCCGTCTATGCGGGTGCATTGCCTAAAGGAGTGTTAGACGTATTACAATAAGCCTATTTAAGGCCTAATTCCTACTCTTATTTTACTTACTTACTTTGGGCATATGGAGAGAATGGATGAAAGTCGATTGACGAAGAAATTTATATGGGTGATGTGATGGGCCGGGTGAGTAGAGGTCGCCCCAGAAGGACATATACAGACCAGATTGGTGATGTCCTGGCCGAAGGTGGCGTGAAAAGAACTCGAAACCGGAGGTCATGTATGAAAAGATGTATGAATGTAGATGAAGCGAAAGGGGTATGTCAGGAGCGTGACAAATGGAGATCTGTAGTTTCTGCCTACGCCTCTGGGAGACAGGCGTGAAGTGTATGTATGTATGTAAGTTCCAACTCTATAAACTAATTTTAAAGTCATCAGACCTGCCATAGGTGCTATCCAGCACACTATCCATTAGATAATTTATTAGAAAACATTTCGGATCGCTATCAATCCGCGTACAGTGTACATTGGCCCTAATGCTTCATATTTTATACATGAAAGGCCCGCCGTGGACCGTTCAACCTCTGTCCCCGTGAAATATTCAGGACGTCATACAATATGTATGATTTCATACAACAAGGGTATTTGTGTAGGACTCCCTGATGCGGCCTTGATGAGGTTTATTTATACAACACCTAGTTGTTGAGGGGTCGAGTTTGACTCGCGTTCGTGTTAATTTTGCTTTTAGTATAGAATTACTAACGAAAGTTTGTATATTTTAAGGGCTTAGTGATGTTTGTGTTTTTGAGCATCGTAGCTGAGTATTAATGAGGTCAAGGGTAGTAATAGTGTTAAAAATTGTATAGAAGGTGGCTTAGTTTTTTTTATCACAATGAGCAAACGTTTGACCACCAACAACGTTTGCTGACCCAGCAAATGTTGTTTCTGCAATATACATTATAAACAGTGTGTCCCTGATATTTTATGCATGTATTGTACATAAAATTACTTTATCTATTAAAAAAATCCGACTCAAAATCCGTTGTATATTACACAGGGTCATTTTTTTATACTATGAATTTATTAATAATATTTTATTTTTATTTAT
>SJJU01010146.1:0-30787 GCA_012932125.1 Conopomorpha cramerella | reverse complement strand
AAAAGCTGAGGTGTTATAAGTTTGACGTGTGTATCTGTGTGTAGTATCGTAGCTCCTGAACGAATGAACCAATTTTAATGCGATTTTTTTTGTTTGAAAGCTGATTTGATCGAGCGTGTTCTTATTTATGATTGATCGATATCTGTTCACCCACTCAAAAGTTATGGGGGTTGAAAGTGAAGATGAAAAATTTTACTTGAATGAATGTGTTCAAGTGGGGTATCAAATGAAAGAGCACGACACGTATATTTAGAATCTGTTTATTACTTACATGAAAATCGGATAATTTGTTAAAAAAATCGAAAGTGGGGAAAAAAGGCGACTCAATTTAATATTTTTAAAGAGGAACAAGGGGAGAAATCCCGGAGTGCGTTCACATAGTAAAATAATGTTTGCTTTAAGCAGTCTGTCTGGTCCGTAGGTAGATTATATCCATGCTGTATATTATTAACTGAAAATAATGGACACGTCTATAGAGCATGCAGCACGCACCTTATTCTGTATGAGGTGCCTGCGCAGCGCGCGCGGGTCGTCGCTGCGGTGGCTGGCCATGTCGTCGAGGTCGGCTTCGGGCAGCGGCTCCTCGGCCGGCGGGATGGACACGCGCCGCTCGCCCGCGCCCAGCGCGCTCAGCGCCGCGCTGCCGCCGCCGCGCGCGCCCTCCTGCAGCGAGTACTTGCGACTCTTCGCAGGGTGCAGGTGGCGCCTGACAACATCACGAAAGGTCAATGTCATTTAAAAATAAAATTTCATTTAACGAGTTTACACTGTACGTAAGTAATTCAAAACGAGGGCAGAACATTTGGACAATTTACAATTTCAATTGACCCACTAATGAGAAATGGAAAGTGATAAGTTTCGTTTGCGGTTAGCTATAATATCAAAAGATTTGTGCCATAATCATACACGTGTACTGATACCCTACGTACTTTAAGTAAATCCTGGTTCATCCTAGTTCTGATTCATCGATTTTGTCAAGTCAGCTGACCAAGCTCGCTGCTCGTATCAGTCGTGTACGTTGATGTAATAGTTATAGATGACATGTTTTACAAAAATGTAGAAAAAATCATAATTACAATATTATTAATAATGATATTCATCTGAGGAAATCACGAAGTTTTTTTAAATTAGTGAGGCAAACGAAGACACCACAGCTAAATGCAGAATGACCTAAATAGATCCCCAATGTTTAAGAACCTGATCCTAATACAATATGCAATTCAATGTGTTTATTGCGTTCTACAATGGTAATCCTAATATAAACGGGGCTTAAAGCTAGCTAAAGAACCGTAATTACAATACATTTTACGAAGTACCTAACAATAAACATGCAAAAAAATGTAAATACGTTGAATCTAACGTCAATAAGGCAATTCACATAAGTACCACAACTACCCACCTATTTAGAGTCAACACGAGTTCCTTTGCATAGTAGTTGGCACTACTATACAAACTGTTTCATCACAAATGGTTGATTCACTATGACTGAAGACGCGCGCGTTTAACAAGCTTGGTACAAAAGTACGCAGTCAAGACGATACTCGTGCAAACAAAGGGTACAGCAGCAGCAGCAGTGCTGTAGAGGCACGAAGTTCATGCGACGTCCGAGGTGCGACTGACGGCGACGACCCACGACTCCGGAGTTAACAGTATAAGTAGCCTAGCCTTGCCTCGATCACTGGCCTTTGCATTGCACCGATCAGCAACATCGACACTTCGCGAGGCATGATGATTGAAACCATTATAGGATCACACCATTTCAAGATTTGGTACGATCTTCAACAATTGGAACAATAAGGCATTGGGCGTTGATAGCGCTCCCTCGGCTTTCACCTTGCGTATGCAGGAAAACATTGTTCAGTAAATACTTTCCAACTGGATTCGAAAAGGAGGATTCGGTTGTTTTTTTTTTGTTACGCGGCTATTCCGCCAATTATGAATGGTTTTTTATGATCCTTTATTTTTGTTTTGTAAGCTGTTCTCAGAGGTGGTCCTAAGAATAACCAAGTTTTGTTCAGTACTTTCTGGAAAATTAAAATTACTTATGTACTTTTTAATTTCGTGTTCGAAGTAGGTTAAAAATATAATGCTGTAAATGATTGCGTGTAACAAAATACAAAGTGCCAAAATAACTTTATCTAAATATACATAAAATATGATGCTGGCTTAATTATATTTGTATAATAATATGTTGTATCAAATATGGAATTCACCGCTGGCTCTGAACCTATGTCCTAAATAGATAGAGTGGGGTTGTGTAGACGGCACGATGACGGCACGGCCGCGGCGCCGCTTCGTCTGCCATCACTACTTTAATAATACCAGAGAACTATAATAATATAGTTCCGTTGTGATCGTAAACTTGTGATGTCTTAGTTTATAACAAATATATATCTACTACTATCTAATATGTATCTACAAATTTAAGACTTCCCTTCTATTTAAGTACTGTATAAAAAATATTTCGCAAATATACGCGTATAAATTTTGAACGATTGAATCAAACTCATCTACTTTGTACATGCCCTTAATAGACCGCACATGGTTTTTGTAGAGATAAAAAATGTGAAGGACAATTTTCACCCCGAGTTTCCCGCGAGTAGTAGCGAGGGGCGTAAAATAGTAACAACTAATAATAAAAATTACCATGAACAATGATAAGGTTCATAATTATTCTGAACGAGTATAAATATATATTAGACTTACAATACATTCTCAGTGCGAATATTTTCATAGATAGTTCGCAAAAAATAAGTACAATATGGGTAGCTAATCTTCTAACGGGTATTGGATTACAACCCGCCACCTGTCAGTGTACACACCTTTACGTTTAATTTAAATATTTTTAAACGGATACGCAATATCCGCGCAAGCCAACCAATATGTTCAACACATACCTACTTACTCTTACAATTACTTAAATTCATTATCATCAATTCTGACACGTGAACTGCGAAATTTAATTATGCCATTCCCAGCCAGAGATGTTTAGTTATCGCGATCAAAAACAGCTTTATGCCTACTATTTTGTTCGTGTGTAGCTGTTTACTAATAATTACAATTTAGATACGTTATTTTACCGACACAATATTAAGACAGCCGTAGTTTTTACGGTGTGAACGTTGAGTAAGAGTGTTATGTCAATTCGGCATGGTGACGGTGATAGGTGACGTGTATGGGCGGCACGTGAGCGGCCTGTGGCGGTCACACCCGGCATCACACTGACAAGCACTTGGCAGCAGCCTCGGCCGCGTCTGAGGCATGTCGCCAACAAGAAGCCAGCTCGTCACTAGCATCATGAATACTATTTAATATAAATAACCATTCTTCAGAAAATATTGCGAATTTTAGGCAAACAGGAGAAGTTTTTAAATTTCATTGTTATATCACAGGCCCACAAAGATTGAATTTTATAGGCAATACTTTGATGGTAAAAAAATCATTTTCCACGACTAATTCACTCTTCACTGCCGTTATTAGCTTGTAAAAGCAAATTTGATTGTAAAAGTTACGCAACTCTAATGCTTGGAAAAAGTGGAGTGAAAGTTGTTAAAAGTTTATGGCCGTTCATAATTAACCACTAGAAATTTTAATGTCAATGGGTATGTAAGTATGGTGATTGAATTATCAATGGTTGAACAGTTAACAGAAATGTACGCCGTGTCCGGGTATGTATGATAACGGGCCTTGGACTTCATTACAACAATATAAGTTAACTATTAAGCTATCAAATATAAACAGTAGCAATGAAGGCCACATTAAATTTTATCCAATATAGGTACGCGACGGTACAAAGCGTTTATTTATTATTATTTGCTTATTGACACTACAGATACGTACGTTAATTATAATGTAGGGTATTGCGAATTTATTATATTACACTATGTAATGTCGTCTACGTCTGAGGTACTGTGAATTTGAAAAGAAAGAGGCCGTAGGTCACTCATTAAAAGAATAGACATGAAGAAAGTTGTCAATGTTTACGGGCAGCATCTTGCAAAAAGAGTGCTGTGATGACTTCATGAGACGTTGGTCATGTAATGATACCTAATAGACAAGCGTGCTTTATCATAGACTGAACCGCAGTATATCACCAGTTAGTATGGTGGTTGGTGGCTTGCCTATTGGAAAAAAAGGGGCAACGTGATGGGGATGTGGGGCGATGGTTTCGGAGCAGGACTCACCGCTGGTGCCAGACGTCGGAGGCGCGGGAATACCTGATAGGCATGTCGCAGGCTTCAGCATGGAGGCTGTGAGAGCGCGCGGAGACGCGACAACGACCATACGCGACTGCGGGCCAGCGCGGAAGTGTGCGGTTGTGCCGTCCGTCACAATGCCAATGCCACACTTTGAGCTATTTCGGTAGTAGGTGCGTCGTTTAAAGCTAGCTTTACATGATACATTGTCACTGCTACTAATTACCTACTTACAATATAATATTTAATATGAACATCTGAATTGTATATACACATAGGTATTTACATTACATATTCATTATCGCAAATACCGCTGCCAGCACAATATTAATATTGTGTTCCCTTTTGAAAATAATGCTCTTTTATTAATAGGGATCTCGGGGCCCCATTACTTATTGAACGGAACGGTAGGTAGGTACAGCCTTCTAGGAAAGCATTAATTAAGACCTTCCCAACAATCTGGAGAATCTCAAACGAGGTGGTTCTAATAAACAGTCACACAACGATACGAGTAAAACGACACAATATATTTCTGTAGCAATCATTGCGAAAATATAATTATACTGCTTTTTCTCTTCGTCGTCGTCTATTTTTTTTCATTACGGCTTCACGTAACAGAGAAAAGGTAAACAGTAACCTGGACGTATTATTTACGTACGTAATTAGTAAATAATATTTGCGTTACTTATATTTCTATGAAATATAAATGATCCAAGGGTCAAGGGAGTCTAGCCCAGCAGTTCCGGGCATAAGAATAGGTCTGATCGGTCGTAAGAGGCGACTGAAAGGGCGTGGGGGCTCTAGCGTACGGGCGGGGTCCCGTATGCTTAAATTACGGCCCCCGAGGACGATGGCGGTACCGCGGTGACCCTGGTACCGCTGTGAGTGGGGGTGCGTCGACCGCCTCTCATACCGGAGATGATCCGTGAGGGCCTAGCGCACCGGCAATAACGTGCGAGTGGCCACCGTGGGGTTTTAGTGGGTGCGAATCCCACATAACCCCGCCGTTGTCCTCGCCAGCGGTGGGGTATCCATAACGGATTTCCCCACGATAAAAAAGGGGGCAAGGGAGTCTCAACTACACCCGCCCGCATGCCTTCTTGTAGATATCGAACACCTATTTTATTATTTTTACCTAACAACAACTAACGATATGTTTTCATTCTCCTAAGAGAGAAGTTACATCTTGTACAATTATTTCTTATTGCGTTATCGCATGCTTGAGATTTTACTTGAGCGAGCGAGAGTGATAACAAAAATATTTCCAAAACGTATGTAAATAATTCAGGGGTAATTAATAAGACTGTACTTGTACACTTTAAGACCACTGTCAGGCGTCTGTAAAGGAGTATAATAAAAATATTCTTATTCATTATTAGTACACATTATCTGGACTTTCTAAGTATCTCAATAACTTTAACCCTTAATCAAACAAAGGCCATTATATTGCCACTTGACCAACACATACTTTGAACCTTATTGAATGTCTTCACTGGAATATCTAAAGATTTCAGAGAAAATATCACATAAGGGACACTTGCCTATTTAACCAGTAAACAATAAATTCACCAAATCTAGCTTTACAATTAAAAGCAAGATTTTATAATAAACTACACCCGGGTTTATGATCAATAGAGTCCAAAATCCATCAGAAAAACACCTAACCTTGTCTGATTAAGGGTTAAAGAATAAAGAGCCGGTTTTAACCAGTAAAATATGCAGAAGTTTTTGCGCGGGAAGCGATGGGATGCAAATTGCTGGTGATGAAAAATAATGTAGTGAGAGTACCTACGAATTGAAGGAGAGGATCCCTATTTGATCAATTTGTTACTCCCGTGTAATGTTCCACGCAACATTGAAATGTGATGGTCCATCCTCACGCTTTAATGAAATCTTGACGATTAATGAATTTATCGGTAAACTGACGTCGACTATAATATATTATTATATTTTTTATAATATTATTGTACACAAAGAGTTAATACTTGACTAATGGCAAATGGGCCAGAGACCGAGTCGATATGAAAAAAAAATATGCAACAATTATTGTTTTCTCATTGATGCCATCGTCCTAACTGAACAAAATTGTAATGGGACCAGCTTTCCCAAAAAGCTTTAAAAAGGTAACAAACATAAAAAAGTACAGTCCGATTGAGTACCGTATCTAGCGGATAACATTTATACACTTTCCGACCCTATAATAATGGTTGCTCCATATATTTTTGGCTTTGTATCAATTACTTTCATTTTACCGTAACAGAGAAGGGTCCAGAACCCTTTTCCCATTTCTGTATACTATTGTACTTAGCTATAGCTAAGAGCTAGTGAAGTTGTGACGTAACATTGTTTAAGCAATAATAATAATTACCGCTGCAGCTCACATACCACGAGGCAATTTCCATAACAAATATTCGTCAGCTAGCAGTAGGCACCGGTGGAATTCGTTGCAGAACTACACACTCGTAACAATTAAGTTATAGGTACTGACGCCGTTCCTCTTATTTCCATAACGTACCTCTTTAGTTAAATTACTCTGTGCGATCCAAGACAGAAGGCTAGTAATTTATCCAGTTATAGACTACTGTACTTATGTAACTAACTACGTTGCAGCTAAAGACACTTGATTAGACCTGAACTTGGGAATACTGTAACGTTATAATTTATTGTTATAAAAAAATTTAACAAATTTTGTATCACTAGCTAAAGAAAAAAAATGGGGTTCCTTTGTTTTGTCTGGGGTACTTGTACTTGTCCTGTGTAGGGTTCCGCTAAGAACTGATGTTGGAAAATTAACATACAAAATCAAGGCGAATGAAATCGTGGGGCGTCCACTAGTATTTAAATATAATAAAAGGAAAAGCTGACTGACTGACTGACATAACGCACAGCTCAAACGGCTAAACGTAGACACTTTAAATTTGGAACGGACGCAGTATTGGTACTGTAGGGGTGCACTAAGAAAGGAATTCCAGAAATTCCCACGGGAACTGGAATTAACGGGAATATACTTTTGTATGAAAAATCTAAATCGCTCTAGTTAGGCGCTTGAAATTTGGGATGCAGGTACTACTAAACTACGCGAATGAAATCGCGGGGCGTCCACTATTTTGTTATAATCTATTATAATAAAAATGAATTGATGTTCGTTAGTCTCGCTAAAACACGAGAACGGCTGGACCGATTTGGCTAATTTTGTTTGTGGATGTCGAGACAAGGTTTATAGGTGCAGCAAATGTAAATTTTAAATAGAATTTTATGTTAACTTCAGCCAGCTAATCTTATGTATATATTTACACCTATGATTCGCCGTGACGTGGTATAAACGAGACAGCTTAATTAGCCAGATTAGCCCCGTCTTATACAGAGCTAAATTTATACAAGGTGCTGCCTGTAACACAAGCAAAAGATTCTAGTGTAGATTATTTCGACCCCTTTAAGTTAGTCTGTGGTCCGGATACTTCAAATTACTGCGTTCTTTCGGACTTGAGTTTAAAGTTAATACCCATAACCAATATACCTTCTAACATTGCGGTGTTATCGACGATTGTTGTAATAATAGCCTTTTTAAATCGATTTTGAACTACTAACACTACTAGGATATGAACAGTGATAACTGAAAATATATTTTTAAGAAAATCGCCCCTATTTCAGAGCCCACCCTGTATACAGATGTATTTTGTACATTTTAAATAACAGTGCACGCCCCGCGGTTTCATCTGCGTATATTCAGTATTAAAGCTTCATAATAATATAACATATAACATCTCTATGTAGTGACGCAACCCACATGAACGGAATAAAAAGTATCCTATGTTCGTGACCGGCTTCTAAGCTACGTCCCCACCATTTTTTTACCAAATCGGTTCAGGCGTTCTTGAGATATAAATAGTGTAACTAACAAGACTTTATTCTATTTAGGTATATTATTTAATTATCAGCCCAAATCGTCCAATGCTGGTTGTTAAAAACTGAAAACTTACGTGTCTTTGTAATTAATATTAACACTGTTATTATATCGCAGTCCATGTATGAATGTATTGTACGATTTAGCAATGCAGTTCATGGAAAAACAAATAAGATAATGTGGTTGAGTAATTCATCAGTTATTGTCATTTAAATGTGGCGGGCTGGAGTGCATATGCTTACAATGCCGCTTTAGTACTATGCATTTACAGCGTGTAGCTAGACAACATAAAATGAAGGATAAAAAAATGGTGCAGTAACGTCGTGCGGCTCCGGGCGAAAATAAGATTTTGGTCTTATGTTTTGACCATGTCACTTTTACATCATACAAAACAGTGGAATAATACTTTCAGTAGCTATTTAAGGTTTTCAGACCCGCTTGTTCGTGGACCCAGGGTCCGCTTTTTATTTAGCTATGGGTGTCCTCACATAGTATTGCTTTAATTCTATGATACGGGTGATCATCAAAGCCAGCTAAGCTATGAGAGCTTATTTTCTTCCGGTTTTAGTAAAGTGGCCTTATCTATGGAAATATTCGTAGACAAATATTTTTCCGTGACTACTAGCTCGCACTAAGTAAAAACAACATAGGTAGGATTATTCTTTATTTATGTTATGAGATAATCTCTGCCTGTGTTATTGAAAGATATCAAATGGAAATGAAAGTAAGACACATGAAATGATAGAAGGTTATAAAAACAAGGAAATGCCAAACAAAAATAAAGATGGGCGCGGTTATCACCGAGTGTGTAGCTTCGATAAGTGGTATTTTCTTCGTGATAACATTTCATAGAATTAGTAAGGCGGAGGCGGATTATCCACGATCTATAATGGATAATATTTCTTAAGTAATTGTAAAAACCCTGTAGTAATGTTCGCGACATCATGTCATACTTTGCGGATATACCTTCAAGAAAGAAATAATTCAACAAATACCTTACAAGTATGCGGCTAAAATTACTTACTTTCAGCGTTGTTTTTTTTTTACTTTTAGCACGTGTATCTTGGCTTAAATTACTGCGTGTAAATTGGATCCTGAGCACTTTGTCTTAGCAGTAAGCAATAATAGCCTTATAAACTTTGTTGGGCTCGTCAAAATTAACAACTTTTACTACGGCAACAAGTCCGGGGAAAAAACTTTATCTACTTACTATATCCAAACAAAATAAATAAATAAATGCCTGAATAAATTACTTTTTATATCGGGATATTTTTTTTTAATTTCCCCATTCGAGGTCCATTTAAGTAGACGAATAATATGAGTCATATAATAAAATCAAAGGCGGCAGAGTCCACAAGACACTGGGTGGACACTGCCGCTTTTGATATTATATGACATATATAATGAAATAGGTACTCACACAGTGCGTTGGTCACGTCGTTCACTGTTATCGTCTAGGGGGTCGGTGGGCGCGGATGCTTGCCCCTCGAACTGCACGTGGCGGTCCTCGCCGCGGGGGCTGCCGGAGTCCGACCAGGTGCCCGACATCTGCTTACATACAAAACTAAACTTCAAACGACATCTAAAGAACAAGAAACATCTCAAGTGAGAGACGACCTTTTATTACTTTTATTTTCGATCTATAGCTAAGCTAGTAGTCTTAGTTAATTGCTTTTAGTTATTGCTCTCGAACGTGCCAGAAAATGGAGCTTAAAAGAGAAATTATTATATTAATCGCGGTAAGGGTGTAATTATTATTGAGTATTATTATTGCTTGGTAGCATCACGTCTCCACAGTTACATAAGCTACTACTGAGTTACAGATTTTATGTTTCGTGTGTACAATTGTACATTACGTATGTCTAGGGCGGTTACTATGAATTCTGCTGGTACAAACGAGGCGCAGGTGAGCATCTCCAATACCTATTGTTCAACGTGAGTAGGTAACAACCTACTCTAGATGTGATAGGTACGAAGATACAATAAAACCGTTTTACGATTTACTTTTGTCTTGAAAATTCAATTACAGTGGGATTCAAGAAACGATGAAAATAGATTAGATTATGTAAAGTTAGTCAAGTAAGGCTTCGTGACTGTTCGGCTTAAAAATGATCTAGAAACAACTAAAGGTCTACTTTGCTATAGTCTTACTTCGTTTTAGTCTAGACCAAGACGGACGATATCTAAACAAAATTGTATAGGGCATATCTCAAAAGCCAGTTTCAATATATCCTGTCACGTTCTTTATCACAGCCTAGTCCTAAATTATTTGATTTTAAAATTATTTGAGTATATTTACACTGTGCCCAGGCAGTTCAGGCATAAGAATAGGACTGAGGTTATCCCTTGCCTGTCGTAGGAGGCCCCTGAAAGGGAAGGAGCGCTGTGGTGCGAGGGGGGGGGGTGCTTGCACGTTCATAATACGGCCTCCGAGTAGTGCTGAAGACAGTACCCCGTAAGAGTGCCCCGACAATAAATCTGCAGATGTCCCTTTCTAAATATAGGCAATTGCACTGACCTGTTGATCCGAGCCGGAGCTATGCAGGGCCCCGCTGTCCGGGGACACTTCCGAGCTGGTACCTACGACCAAAATAGTAAAGTTCTTAATATTGTGCTGCTTAACATTCAGCTAAAGATTTAAAAAAAGTTACGGTCTTTATTAGCGACGTCATTTTAAAAACTGTAATTAATTGAACATTTTGTAAGAATAAATGAGGCTGTTAACGAAGCCTATAACAGCCACAATTCATAATAATGTATGTGTGTCTAATGTAACTATATAACTGTCAGTAGGTATGTAAATATTTCTTGTTCACCGATGAAACATTTTATTCCACCCGTCTGACTGCAAATTAGGATTCTTTGCATTGACTTCGGAGACTGGTAGGTAAGTACATGCTTGATGTGAAAGTATTTAAATAAAAGACAGACACTTAATCATCATCAGTCCATATTTGTCTACTGCTGGACATTGGCCTAGCCACATACAATACTCATTTATTATGGTTGAGGCCAAAATCAGAAACAGTTCCTAGTCAAGTTAGTCGTCAAATCAAAAAACTGTTGCGTAAACGTGTGAGGCCTTTATTGTTATACAGAATGGTCGGCAAATATACTCTTGTGCCATAGGTATTCCCGACATTAGCAAGATATGCAGCTAACGTGCCAATGCTCAGTGATATGATAATTCATTTAATTAACAGCCGGCGTTCCTACATAAATACAAAAGCAAAGTACGCCGCGATATTTGTAGGTACACTCAAGAGCCAATAATACCGGGCCTCACACATAAATATGTGCATATTATTTTTTAGGAAACTAGGAGTGTTAGATCGTTTATCAAATTGTTTTCGTAACACACTAAACAGCTTTTAAACAAAATTCACTACTGCATAACTTGTCATTTTGTTTCCGATAAAATTGATTATTTTGTTTTATGGATGACCCGAAATTGAGTTATCGAGAGTCAAGTCTCTTGAGAACTGAGTGTTCGATACATAAAGTAGGTATGTCATGAATATTAAAGTATTACACATCAAGAGTAGGTAAACACATATTCTTTGAGTTGGTAGGTAAACTTACATAAAGTTTGAAGAGCGCAACTGCTAGAGGTTTCAAAAGCTCGTCAATTGGATGCCAAATACGGAGACAAACGGGGGACCAAAGCTGCTACACTCTCGTAGTTACATCGATCTAGCATCGTAGCGGAAGACGATGTGCTTCGCTGTTTTACTACGGACGACAGTGAAATGAAAGTAACGAAATCAGCAAAACACATCGTTAACCGCTACGATGCCAGAGCCATGCAACTACGAAACTTACCTACCTTACCGTACCTAGTTTAAGTTTTAACATCGTATGGCTACGGAGGTTTTTTTTTTTTAAAAAAAAACGCAATGAACAAGTGTTTGACTACTATCCTACCTTTTTATTATCACTATGAACAAGCATTTGACCACCATCCTGACTGCTGTTAAGAAGCGATGTGGTCTACGATGGAGTACACTTGTTCATTAGGTACCTATTTACACGCGACTTGAAGACCTTCAGACTGCGCAAATAAATTGGTTAATTTAAAACATGTACATTTCACATGTATATTTCACAATATGTGGGTGAATAAAAGCTTTCTTCAATAAATATAAAGCTGCTTTGAAATATAAATGTATAATTGGGTAATCGCTTCACTGGGTCCGATCAAATTGAATCAAATGATGGAATTTTTCGATATATGTAGGTGTGTCGGAATATCCATTTTTCCATTTGTATTAATGACATAAACAAAACATACGTTTTCTTTTCCACCCTTATGTGGGCGGTGAAGTGATGTAGCGAAATGGAATATACCGATTACCTTGCCCTTACATGTTTGCCAAAGTGGATACTACATTACTGTGATGTCAAGTGTCGAACCTCTGTACAGTCTGTTGTACTGAGCCAAGTATCCGCGGCCCACGCGCGGGGATCGTAACTTTATTCCTACTCGAACTCGTCGGGAGAAGTGGGCTTAGACATCTTGTAAGAACTTCATTTACAATCTTAACATTCATTGTTTCAGCACAAACACTTAAGTACTATTTATACGGAATAAATGTTTCTAACGACCATACTATTATCTGTGTATGAAGTTACCTATATATACCAATAATAAGTATAATGAGGTAAAGTTTGTTAGTTTGGTTAGTTGTAACATCACCATAAATAATATAATGTTCCAACGCGTGATTGACTGATCATAAACTTTAAGACCGACACAGATTGTCATCTCCATACATAATGCCTCGTTTGTAATAATGCTGTCTCCCACTATTTAGATTGGGGAAGTAAAAAAAATCATATGTATGCATTGTAATGCAGCGCATATATATTTTTTTCCTCTTATTTCTATACCGTCTTTAGTTTAATAACTATGTGGGATCCAAGACAGACGGCTAGGCCCCCCCGGGATCTAGCCCAGTCGTCACTGATTGAGCTCTTGTCTAATCTGGATGCCGCTGTAGATCCTGCCTCTAACAGGAATCACAGTGGTGGGAAAGTGGGTAGGAATATCCATACATGATTTGAGGGCCGCTATAAGTAGCCTTTTGTGACGTTTCGATTGAGTTAACTGATAGTGATGTTTACTTCCATATAAATAATGTTTAATAAGCCTATTAAAAGCCTTTAAACGGATAAAGTCATAGTTAGTATATTTTACACCAATCCCATTAAGTATAGATATAACAATACAGCGCAAAAGGCATTCACGTTGAAGGAAACGTTATTATAATCCATTATCTATAATAAATAATCAGTCTGTAATAATAATAATTGGAAGCCCTGCAACATAAATAAATATCCTGATAATTTGTTAATTAAATTAAACAAGCTAATTATCTAAAACAAGAAGTTTCACGCACTTCTGGAAGGGTCACGTTTTTAAAATATTATGTTCTGTTAACCCCGATATGTATGTAGCTACTACGGAGCATACATCGTTATGATTTTATGTACCTACTTACATGTACTACCTACCTACTTACTGTAATTGGTCTACACCGACTTAATAAAGGTGTAAGCGAATTACCCGAAATTCACCCTTAAGTACCTACAAAAATCATTCTGAGAGCTGATTTCTTTCCCTATTAATCGTGTTATATAGAGATCAACTCCCTCGAACCACACCCTCAATCAATCAGTCACATGATCCACCCCGAGAAGCAATCATAATAACCACGCATTTATCTCAACCCTAAATTCGGACATATTTCGTAAATGTACAACTCACATCCATTTTCCCTAATGGGATGTACGAATATTTGTAGAAATGAAGTATAGAGTGGAAAACCCATCGCTCTTTAATCCCTATCGTAACCCAGATACTCATTAGGTTGCCATTTGGGCCGTATATTGGAAACACATAGGTTTATACGACCACGTAACTCAGTCCCGTATTCTAAAACACACAAATGGAGAAGTGACCCTTAAGGAGATTATTGTACTGTATTTTACCCAAACACGTTTAGATTGGGCCAAACATTACCTCAGTAGAGATCTGTATTCGAGTGGCATTTCAGATTAGGCGCCTTAAGTTGTTGTAATCGATATAGGTAAATAGATTGGTAGCGGTTGCTGAAGATCTTACCAGTGGTAGCGCTGTGGTAGGGTGGCGGGGCGGCGACGTCACGGCGCGGCGTAGCGGCGGCGGCGCGGGCGGCGGCCGCCTCGCGCGCTCCACCCTCCCCCCACACTACGCGGTCCATCTCCTCGTCCAGGCGGACCTCGTCTTCGCCGCTAAACTCCTGCACAATAAATAAACAAAATAAATAGGTATTTTACAACACTACACACGTTGCATTCCAAGAAGTTTTTACTACGGTGTGCACGCTTACCCCCTTAGCAATAAACGCGTTGTCACTTATACAACGGTTATTACAGACAGGTCTACTTGAACTGGTTATTCCGTATTTGACATACATCTGACAAGTTAAGTTGAGCTTTGTATATCTTCGAAATAGCAATTCCGCTATTATTAGTAAGGCCCTTTGAGTCAAAGTAAGTCTTTTTAGTACCTACATAACATTTTTTATTCTATGTGACTACAATTGATGTTGATTTTTTAAATGTATGTTTAATAAGACTAAGAGCATTGTTATTTTGACGAATTTCTACCATTAAAAGTGATATCTGCTGGATATTTTATTTATTTTCATCTTCTAATGGGTCAAAAATGGGTGACTGTAATAATCTTAAAATTTATATATAATTTATCTTAAACTCTTCTCTACGACCCTCCGACGGAATTACATCAAGCTACCAATAGCACTGTTTATTAATTCTGAGAAGAAATCCTGAATAATATAGAGTATCCAGCCTTTCTACCTAAATGTCCGGTCAGTCCGGCTATTAGGTTTGAGGACCTGGCAACCCTTGTCAAACAAATACTTAAAGCTTATCACCATACTACTTATTCGAAGTGGAAAACGAACCCACGAACGAATACGGAACATACCTGGATAACGAATCCACGACCTTACGGAATAGAGACAGACATGCTGAGCACTAGTTCAACGGGCCCGTTTGACAATAACATACTGTATGTTACCTTAGGTACAGTCACTTGCAAATACATGTATACACTTAGTAACATTTCAAAGTCATTTTCTCTTAAAATAACGACTGCTGCTTTGATATTAGGCCTATTATTTCGTCATAATAAGAAATCTAGAATACCATGAGAATACCATATTCCCAAAACCACAACATTCCCATCAATGCTTTACATTGCATTAAAATGTTTCTGAGTGTATAAATGCTTTTGCACGTGACAGTACCTATTTGGCATCAAGGGCGCAATTAATACAACAATGGGTCGGAAAATAGGAGAAATGGTCCTTTACAAGTCAAAGTCACAGTGAAATTATTTATTTCATCGTTAAAACAAAAGGCCTCCTGAAAATCATGTAGCTGTATGATTCAAATTGGACAGTTAATAAACAAAAGTAAACATCCCCCGTTCCAATTAATTGTTTTACTGGACAGATGAAACGGGATGAAATGGGCATCTTTTCATATTGCCAAGGCTTACATTTCAATATCTAAAATGAATATGACTTAGAACTAATTATTTAACACTGCTTGATTGCTGTGATACATCAGTGACCGGTTAATCAGCATAAGAGTACCAAATGACAAAAACATCACTCATTAACATAAAAGGGTGCCCTGTAATCGATCCGCTTGGTGATTGATCGATCTCGGATACGGACGTGGGGGTAAAAATAAAACAATTAGGTAAAATAAAGACATATTATATAATCTCTAGTGTACAATAAATACTGTTAAAATCGCATAGTTAGAACAAAAAGGACCCAATAGGAAACATGCTGATTTTGTAATTTAAGTTTTGTTTCTTTTACGTTAAGGTTCAATTTCATAAAAAAACACATTTTATTTGGGTCACTTTTGTTCTAACTGATATATAGCTTCGAATTAAAAGTATATTTAGTTATAAAATTCACGGACACACAAAATCTTTAGCTCAACTCCACATAGTAAGTACGCTACGCGGGAGGGGAGAATTAAAACCGTGATCCCAGTATTTGGCCTTAAATAAGGACAGGAGGCGCATTGCGTGTGGCGTCGGGCACCCATACATTTCCCATAAATTAATAATAGCTTTTGACGGTCGATTAATTCAAAATGTTATTATATGAGTGCTCGACGCGACGCACAACGCGCCGCCTGTCCCTAAGTGAGGCCTTAGGCACAGTCGCCATCAGATATATGGTACCTGTGAAGGTAGTCAAATATATCGGAGCAACATTATATTTCAATATATTACTTACACTAGACATGGGCTATTATATCGGACCATATATTTCGTAAAAAATTTAAGAGCAGCGAATTTTCAATAAATTCGTAACATACAATTAGGTAAAAATATCGGAATCAACTGAAGTCAAATGTATCTAAGCAGTCATTGATCATAAATATCGCAACACTTATGGAAATTATACCTTAAGTATTATTTCACATAGTCCAAAATGCACTGGACCCATGAAAATAAGGTTTCTGACACGCCTCAGTAAGGCTGGTTCACAGCTGTCCGGTAGACCCGTACGGGCTCTACTCGTAGCTGCTCATGTACGGGCCTATCCGGATTACTTTTATATCATTGTCTAAGCTTCGTGCTAACGGACAGCACAGGTTTCACAGCATTATGCCGAAAATAGTATGGCCTTGTCATTATAACAAATTTTAATATATTTCCGATTCTCGCAGGTTACACAGATAAATACAGTTATTTTTAACTAAAGTAAGGCAGGACTATTGCTTACACAGGGTGGACATTTCTTATGCCTCCCTAGGGGAAGTAGCCTTAATAATTTGAAATACAAAATTTTGCTCAAAGGAAGCTGCTTAGATACCTTTGACTTTCAGTTGGTTCCGATATTTTTACCTAATTGTATATTAAGAATTTATTCAAAAGTGTTCCTAAATTTTTGACGAATTATATGGTCCGATATAATAGCCCATGTCTAGTGTAACTAATATATTGAAATATAATGTTGCTCCGATATATTTGACTACCTTCACTACTACCATATATCTGATGGCGACTGTACAAGTTCTAAGACCAATATAAATAGAGAAGTCAGACAATTAATGCTGCGCTTAATTTAAGTCGCGAGTAAATCAGTAGGTATGTACCTAATGAAGAAATGTGCTTCATCGTAGACCACAACGCTGCTTAACATCAAGCAGTGTGGGCAGGTGGTAAAAAAAAGCATTCTTGTAGGTAACGGTTCAAGAAATCATCTACGTCATATCGCATTCTGTGAATAAATAAGTGCATTTATCGGCGTTTAAACTAAAATCAGATCACGGAGGTTGGAATTATTTATATTAAATAATATAATAAATTCCAGAAATATGTGACTGTTAACTTGCGAGTTTTTATACGGTGTCGGAATGTGGTATCCGCCGTTTGTAGTTATTTATACTTATTAACTAAGAATCGTCTAGGTGTAGTGTGAGTTTAAGTATTTATGTTTCTCGAACGGTCAGAAACTGGTCTATCAGTTTCGATGACACTTTCCGTGTCAATAAAGCATCAATAAGGTAGAAATTTTATATTGTGACAAGTGATAAATTAACCTTAATGTTTAATTACTTTGATATGAGTTTCAACCTTGTGGTAGACCAGATTCTTGGCCGAATGTATAATATAGGACAATTTACAATTTCAACTTGTATGACTTTATGTGAAAAAATAGGAAAATGCTATTTTTTAGTTAAAAGAACTGAGATTGGCTTGTAGGTATGGTCTATGGGCTTGCAGAAATGTATTTTTTTTATCATAAACGTTTTGTATTTTTGAGACAACTTTAACATAATATATTTTGACATAAACGTATTCAGCCATTTACGTTACTGTACTAATTGAATTTAACACAGTTGCTTTGTTAATAAGACCTTTATACAACCTCAACAAAACCTATACAACATCTTATGGCATACCTAGACGTGTGAAGATGTAATTAATTAATGTATTACCTACGCGCGCTCTAAAGGTTCACGTACCAGATTAATTAATAACTGTATAATATCAGTTACACAAAGTTAGGTTAGATTATACTGAAAGTGGTACATGATTACCTAACTGCCTTTGTAACAGAAATATCACAAGTGTTTCATGTCACCGCAAAAGATCAAAGCGGGTGATCTTTATGGTACTAGAGTACTAGATAGGCATGTCACATACAAGGGGTTTGGCTCCTAAACTCACGATTCGAGTGACAAATTTGACATTTCCCAATCACACAATTTTGCACTCTGCTGCAATCAAGTTAGAGAATATTTTACGCGATTAGGATCTGTTTGTATTAAATTTTCAGATCATTTACATAGCGATAAATTATCATACTTATTGTGCGCATACGGACTGTTAGTTTCGTGTGTAAAATAAAAAATCGAGTTTAAGTAAATGAGAATATGATCAGTAATCCTGCGGCATAGAGATGTCAGATGTAATGTTACGCACAGCGCACTGTTTTTATTGTTTAAAAGGAATGTTGGTTAATATTATTTAAGTTTTTAACAGGGTATATAATTTATATGCCAATTTAATAAAAAAATATCTCTAAGCTTACCTTTGTTTATAGCCGGTAAAAAAATCAAACGCAATGTGGTATGTGCGCGTTTCTTTAAAAAAAAATGGTTCAAAATCATCATAGAGTAGGTAATGTAGAGCTCGCTGAAATGTTTTACAGGAACAGTATTGTTGTCCCTGTCTATTTATTGCTGGTAATTTTCATCTTACCATAATTTTTTCATGCAACAATAACGGACTAACGGAATATCGGACGGACGGAACAATAAAATTATATCTGACTTTTACATGCACCATTAGAATAATATACGTGTGGTGTTTGTACCTTTTTAAATAGCAATAGAAAAATAAAATCACTGGAATTACAACATCTGTGGTATGATAATACAACGAGTATCTACGTAAAACTATTCGTAAAACTGCAAAATTAATTCGTAGGCATTTATTTTAATAATAAAACCAGTTAAATGACATGATTGTATGCTTTTATGAATGTATGCTTTAGTGCAGGCAAGTCCTCCCGTATTTCTTTTTTTAAATAGCTGTTCGTAAAGTTTGTAAAAAAATATTTAAACATCGATTTTTGAAAAGAATATTTACGCTAGGCAGTGTTTGACTGTACCTACGGTTTTTATTTGTCCTGCGTACTAGCATCGGGACTGGGTCAAATGGAGAAATAAAATCAATCCTATTCACCCTGTTTTCCTATAACAGGTATATGCTTTCAGTTGCACGAGAAAAAAATACTTCTTGAAAAACGGGGTAAAAAGTGACCAATTCACCTCTCAAAATCTTGAATACGTTCCTATTTCTCTCTATATGTATACAATGTCGAATACTATATATAATATAAAAAATAATTACTGTTTTCTTTGGACACATCACGTGTGATCGGCTCCAATGTCGCTATGTCGTGGACCAATTTCGCTATTTCTATTTTTTATTATTGTCAGGTAGGGAATCTTATGAATGAAATATAAGTAAGAAAATAAGAAAATTGCGCAGAAAATTATACTACTATAATTTCATATATATGTACATAATCATCTAATAATATATAAAATCATAATATTTCAAACGGTAGAACGATTGTCGGTCGGCTACTGAGCAATATTTGAGATACATAACATGATTTGATATACCTAACATGATTTGTTTACAATCAATCATAAGTTTCTCAGTGTTCACATTACCAGTACCCGAGCGAGAAATAAAACATAGGTAACGTAGTTAACGAAATAATTCGATGGCTCTTTCTTGTTTCTTACAAAGACGTTTTGTTACATACAATAAACGTAACGCTCAAGATCCAATTGTACTAGAACCATTATTCATCTAGAGTTCATGTTAATCATCGCGCTCCTGGTTTTCAATTTCGCTCTATAGAAATTCCGGGGCCGAGGTCCCAGGCTCTCTCAACACTGTATCTGAAGGCTAGACCGAGCTAGGCCGCGAGGTCAAGGGCGATCCACGCGCAGATCCGCCTGTCCCTACTCTCACTGTCCTCCCCCAAATGGACATCCGGCGGACGGCGGATCTAACAAACCAAAGTATTAAAGTAAACCTCTCCCTTACCTCACACCCTTTAACTCCCTAATATCATGTTACTACTGAAAACATACGTCACCTAAACAAGGCACTTACCTACGTTTCATATATAAGAGGGAATTTTCATTCTTTGACGAGGCACAAAATTGGGTCATAGCTCGGTGACGGACTCGGGAACCGTGTCAGTGCTCGTTCTACGTTATGATCAGGACTTTGAGGTATATTTTAATATTATTATATGTAATATAAATATTCTGGGTATATATATTCGCAGACTCGTCAAAGCGCAATCGAAATCATTGGATCAAAAATGTTGAAATATATGTACTCGCAAAAGATTTTTAGATCCTTATTAACCTCGGATTCATGATCGGGTTCCAATATCTAACAAATTTTCAAAACAGACAATTATTTCGCTTTGCAAATCAACAAAACCTTTATTTACTGAAAGGGTATAGGTATGGCCTGGAGCTCTGTATAATTAGGTCCCTCAATATGACCATGAGTGTCAAGCGAACTGTCATTAAATACCTACTTTGTTAACATCAACTTGTATTAATGCATCCATAACAATTAAGGCTACATTGAGCCTGTGTGTGTGATATAGGCAGTGTGAGAACAATTTTTCCTGTTGTGGAAATCCGTTTAGATTAGTAAAGTTAGTTTATCATATTAGGAACTTCTACTAACTGACTAATTGGCTTTGCGAGGTCATGAAGCTTTGTTTTTTTTTACAAGCAGAATGTGAAATTGTACGCAACGTGTTGTAGTAACGTATTAACGTTACTGTAACAGGATAGCAAAACGTACAATTTCAATATCACATAATTGTGATAATGTGCTTTTTGCATACCCTTTGCAAGGTACTACGGACGAAGATTTAAAAAAAGCCTTTTATCCTCAAAGTGGGGTACTTGCGAAGTATGTAGATACATATATGTAACAATTTACAACACAACTAAATTGTCACCCCTCTTCATATACATATACATACTAGACTTGTTTAAATACTTCAACATCATTGCATATGTTAACTACATAACACACCTAATTAACTATTTAACCTTTGAAAATTACAAAATGTAAGGTTATTTTTGTTTTCTATGCTTACATTATGTACCTAGTCTTCGGTTGACGTTACATAAAATAATGATAATAATATGAAAGGGTCTAGCGACCAATTTCTAGACGAAAATTACATTGTTTGGTAAGAATAAAATTGTGCATTCATACTTAAATTTGTCATAGGAATAGTCCCGGTTGCCTGCTAATCACTTTAGCACGTTTTAGATAATTGCTCTCTACTGAATCGCTCACACAAAACAGTACGCCATTTATTTGACGATGCGCTGGGGGATTTATTCGGTTTTCTGTGATTTTGAGGCGTCTTCAAAAAAGGAGTGTTTTTCAATTCGACCGGATGGACCTCGACTACAGGTATACCTATATGCTATTTTTATGTTTGTTCGCAGCTAACTCTGTCGTTAATGAACCGATTTTTGTAACTATCGGAAAGATGATATCTCCAAGACCAATTTGTACGGGCCAGCGGCAGTGACATGGATGATTTTTCCTTGCAAATTATTTAGGAAAAATGTTGAATTCTTATTACGGCCGTCTAGATGCCTTATTGTGAAACGAATGCAATCCAAAAGAAATCGTCTACAGTATAATCATTATTATTATATAGATTACTACGCTAGTGTAGGAATTAGCTAATGTATTTCACTTTTACGCATCATTGTACGATTCCATTATCGATTACAAGAATTACCGGGTTTTCGTTTCAATACCTATTGAACAACAGGACATGACTTTCTAAATATAGCAACATTATCTACCTACTTAATTCTTACTTGCGACTGTGCTTGCGATAAAAAGTAAGCGAACAATATTTTCTTTGAAGAGTTTCTTACTCCGGCGTGCCCGGGTAATTTAAGCTGCAGCATAATATTATGTCACTCAGTAAGCTTTTACCTTAAATAAATACTCATGTCACATTCTCTTCGATATCTTATTATTGGTATTATCGTTTAAAAGGTATCGTAGTATACTGCGTCAAAACAACATGTAGTTAGAAATAAAAGAAGTATGTCATCTGAAACGGTTTAGTGCGTTGAAGAGTACTTACGGAGGCGCCCTATCAAAAAGTCGTTAAATTACAAAATCAACCCGCTGGGACTCGAAACTGAATTTTAATAAAAATACTGTAAATTTTTTTTATCAACATGTTTCGTTTGTTTTTCGTAAAGTTATGAAAACTGATCACACACGCTAGGAACAGTACAGAGACACACTTTAGTAATGAATGGACGACTACCTTAGGTACATTAAGAGTTTATCTAATATATAAAATTCTCGTGTCACAGTTTTCGTTGCCATACTCCTCCGAAACGGCTTTACCGATTTTTACCAAATTTCATATGCGTATTCAGTAGGTATGAGAATCGGCTACTATCTATTTTTATGGATCTCCCAGTTGTATTTCTCCCAATACACGGGGTACAAAGGCAACTTATTATGGCAAAACAAATGTTTGCCGGGACAGCTAGTAATTTATAATGGGAACGTGCACGCAGTTTGAAGGCCATTTCTTTTTAAATTAAACAAAATAAAACTATGTATGTTTCCGCGTGATTTGAAAACTACACAAACTTCAGTACTTTTAATATCGATGATTCATATAATAAACATTTATTCATTCAAACATTACGTGACGTATTGACAGCCGAGCAATACCTATAAATATATATAAATATAATAAAAGTTTCTTAAGGAACCCAGCTACAGCGACATATTATGCTATGTATGAGTTAGATGTCTACTTACTTAATGTACACAATTATGAAATTTAAATTAGGTATTTCGAAGACCTTGCTAGTCCCGAAAACTTTAACAATTAATAAAAAAGTTAGCCCATAAATCAGTATTACTTCTAAGTTGTTAAGCGTGTAAAGTACATTGCGTGGTAAGTGGTGGTACTGTGATAGTACCTCTTCGGAGATATGTGGTTGGTGTGCCATGGTTCTGCGCTGGCGGCTGCGGCTGCGGCGGCGGTGGCGGCGGCTGGCGGAGCGCGGCGGGCGCGCGGCGCCGGCGGGCGGTGTGCGCGCCGCCTGCCGCTCGGCGCGACGGAGGCAGAGCCACTGCCGCGCGCTCCACGCTGGCTCGCCCGCAGCGCGCCGCCCGTCAGCCGCCCGCCAGCCGCCGCACCATTTGCTCCCTTTTACTCAACTCTGTGCTCCCGTCATTTACCAAATCCCATATGACAACAGACCAACTCATTTCATTAAACTGAGTCGTTCAGTAAAAAACTCCTTCTTAGCCAGGATTATTTTTTCATATCATTGTTCCATGGCAAATATATTCCTCCACGTATTAACAGTCAGTAAATTGAAATACTTAAGTATTTTCCAATTATCACAAGGAGAGTGACTAATAACTATTGCACACTTATAAATCCTACAAGAATAACAACAATGACCCGCAACTGCATGTCGAATTAGCATATGCTTACCAAGTTTGTCGGCAACTTGCTATGTGAAATTATTCCCTATTAAAACACGCCAGTAATAAAACTCCTTAAGGCCTTGCCTTAACAATCGATAGAACGTCGGAACAATTCGTGTAAATAGAGCCGGTATTTTTTACTTTGAATAGCCTACTCGTGTCATGATAGATCACTGTGTATCAAGACTATTAAAGTGAAACTCTTTTCGGTTTGTCGCTGTCCCTAAATGAAAAAACTCTTATCAGACAGTGACTCCATATTCATGTTTGTTATAATGCCAAAACGTAATCATCCCTAAGGAAAGTTTATCTCACACTTGCCATAAAGTTAAGTAAAAGCCGACGGCGCATGGTAACGAACAACTAACTTGTAATATATAACTTTGTTTTGTACCAGTAAAATCGTTGAAACTATTTCAGAGCTTGACCAATTCAGTTACCGCTAACAGCGAGTCGTCACCTTGACACAAACTAGATTATGAGATTTACAAAATAAGACCTGGGGCGCACTGGCGGCGTCATCGCATAACATGAGAAAATTTACGTAGACGAACAGTTTTACTTTAGTGGTTAAGATGTCCTTTATGTAAGTACCATGTTGCTCCTTGTTGGTTTAGGAATAATGTTTCAGGTTAGACTCTTATAAGGAGCTATTGTTTGGAACAAAGGTATTATTTAATGCCCATGTCTATCAGTGGACGTCAATGTGCTGACACGATGATTATGGATGATGAATATAAAATACAGATACGAGAAAATGTCCGCCGGGGCAAGGCACACAGCACGATTCTCCAAAATTAGGTACGTCTAATTAAGTAGGTTTTAGCCGGACCCTACGAAGGTTTAAATAAATTGATTAGTCACCACGTTTGATTTGGCAGTTCTACGTAACTTTGAAAATAAGAGTTGTTAATTTTTGTCACCGTTTTTCTACTCTACGCATATTTTCTGTATCATATTTACTGTGGAAATTTCAATCTAACTTTGAATGAAAAAAGTTTAAACAGATCTATTATACTTATAGCGTGACTTAAACTACATATAAACGTTCTATGCAAAGCTGTTTTTCCTTAGCTTTATCGTTGCTCTACACCAGAGATTCCTAAACATGATATGTCTACTGAATATAGAATATTTTTTTCTGGGTCTCTCCATCAGGAGAAACATTCTCACACACTACATAGAGCTATGTGTACCATCGCTGTATTCCTTATTTTGAAAATAATGTTTAACGATTAGTGAAAAAGTTAGGTATAATGTTGAACCATTAATTATTTGAGTCACTACTTTTTGTGTTGAAACTGTGTATATGTAGTAGGTGGATAGTTAGTTATTTTTTGTATGATAAATTTAAAAAGCATCAAGCCTTTATAAAAATATTCCATGCATATATAAAGTTACACCTAAATAAAATTACTTCCAAGTTATTTTACTTTATGATCAATATTCCTTGTACTGTGTAAACAGAGCTTACGCGCCGATATGAAAACCACTTTATGGGATCATCGTATGAATTTATACGAACTAATTTGTTTTTTTTTATGTTATTGGAAGTAACATCCGGGCCTTTAAACAATTTCATTTAGATGGTATGCTTTGGACTCTCACAATTATTAATGTTGTATTTATTTAATAAAAATAAAAATACACTTCACGCCTTTTAATCCCAAAGCGGGGTAGGCAGAGGCACTTGCTAAAGCAAATGCCCACGGTTCACCAAGCCTATTTAAACCAACGTGACAGGGAGTGAGCCCATCACCGTTTTTAGGGTTCACACACCTTGTGGTGTGCGGGTTTCATCACGATGTTGTACTTCACCGTACGAGCGTTGCGTTGCGTACATAGGCTCTGAAAAAGAGTCCCATTGGTACACGTCCACTAGCCGGACTCGAACCCGCGACCTCCCGATTGCAAGTTGAGGATCCGACCAACTGGACCACAGACGGATTTATTTAAAGGAAGTAACAAACAAATTTCTGAAAAGTCGAAATAAAAGCTATTTGCATTAAGCTGGAGCAATTTTTCCTAAGCGTTCTTTGACCTATACAGTAGTGTTTCAGCTTTGTGTTCACTTATTTAGATGTATTGCCTTACTGCCGTCAAGTACAATTCTATGTAAAATGTATCGTACTTCGCTCTGTTATTTATACGTCGTATACTATAAATACCCAGAACTAGTATTAACCTATTCTCGTGTTGTCATCAAATTCTTCGAAGGAATTTCTTCGCAGAAATCCAACGTTTCTGTGCAGTGCTGGTACCTACGTTTTTCCGAGTCTTGTAACATTTTACATTTCCATAACGCGCGTTCCTATTCATGTCTATTTTTGAACAAAACTAAAGCCTGTAGTGAAAGTTTCAAGCGTTTACAGACGATCAACGCCACTCTGTCTCGGCGCGGAGAGCAAGCGGGGCTTTCATAATTAAGTGGATTGCAGCTGACTTTCACAAGTGTGTGTAGTTTTCACTTGGGCGGGAATCTGGTGGCACTTTGTCATTCCAGCAGCTGGGGTAGGCGACGACGGGCGTATGCCGAGAGCACGATGCCGGGCGCGGAGGGCGGGCGGGCGGCCGTGCGCCGCGCGAAGGTCACGGTCGAGCCCAATCGATACAGCTGCCTCGACTACTGAACCACGCGCGGATGCCGCACTCACGAAACGATACATTTCTTGTATTGAAATTTTTGAATTAACAACGCTAATATAATACACTCGGGTGCAATAAAACGTGGTCGCTTGGAAAATTCTAATCATCTCGAAAATGAAAAAGGGAGCATAATGAAATAAATTGAATTTAATAGACCATTTAATAGTCTTTAAATAGAAATTCTTAAACTTCTTAGTTTATGCAACTTTATGTTATAAAAATTCAAAATTTGAAAAATGGAGATTTTTTAATTTGGAGCTCAGAACTTACTGTATATGTTTTTGTCTTTGTTTTCTGGAGTCAGCACTTCGCTGAGTAGAAGTATTGAAGATTAGAAGAAAATCATTATGTTAATAGAAAATCTTATGTTTCTTACTTTGGTTTCAAAGATAGTTTTGCAGTATTTTTTGTTTATTTAAGTTTTTTATAAATAAAGTTAATATGTTTATTAATCTTACTATTTTTATTTAAGGGCTATTAAACTCAGTTTATTATATTAAGGTAGCTTTCTTAATTTTAGAGATTTTATTTTTTTTCCAACAGATCACTTTTCATTGCTCTCGAGTGTATTGTATGTCAGCAGTTGCAATAGGTACTTATTAAGTAGGCAATATTCGGTTAAAATATATTTTCCGATTTCGATTAGGACTTCGACAGTACAAATTTTAATTAATTACCTAGCCAATCCAATTTTCGTCATATAATATCTAACAGACTAAGTTCTTTTATAATTAATTCCATTTAGCTATAATTGATTAACAGGGCGCCTATTAATCTCCCTATCCTTGGAAGAAAGAAAAAAATATTATAAGAAAAGTGTTTGAACCATTATTCCTAAATTATGGATTGATATACCCAGGTATTATTTTAATTTCTATAATCGACTGAATTTACAGATCATATCTTAATAGGATTAATCTAAGTATTTTGGTAGAAACAAAAAAAACCGAATGTGTATGCATAAAACAGTAAACCAAAATCAGTGATTTCAGCGTGAATTACTAACACTAATTACTACAGGTATAGGGATGGGCACGTACTATTGTTGACTGTAAAATGTCAACAACTCCCAAATCGCAAGTCCACGGCCCGCTTGAGTACAGTCCGTCTCTTTTACACAAACACGGTTAGAGCGACACAAACGCTACTTGAGCTGATATCTGTGCTTGACTGGGTTTCAGAATACCTTCGACAGATACTTTGATACAGAGAATTTGATTACTACGGAATATTTACTTAAGTTTGTACTAAATACATAAAAGCCGGTCGTAATTATTAAATTATATAATATAATCAAATCACGCCTCTTATCTCATTAAGGGACAGACGGAAGAGGCAGACGTGGCTATAATTTGTAGGGTCTACAATCCTTTCGGTCTGCAGGTTTCTTTACGATGTTTGCCCTTAACATGAGACCGCCGTGGAAATGCCTTAGAATAATAACCAACCGAGTGCGTTTTTCAAAGAAGCGATTTATTAGTTTTACTATTTAACCCGCAAATTAAAGGCCTTCAGACTATACTGCGCAGAAAATCCGGCAAGTCATTCCACATCCTGGCGGTTTGCACTATGAAAGGAGATGCAAACCGTTTGGTTCGCTTAAATGGTATATCTACCCAGTATGGATGACGTTTTGCCGTTCTCCTGGTTGTCCTATTGTAAAAGCACAATGGGGTTATATGGTTATATTATTACTCTGCAACTCCGAAGCACACTCTCCGAAATGCACGCGATAGAAGACAGATAGGCTCGCAACCTTGCTGCGATAATCTGGGCTTTGTAGCCGAGCATCAAACAGCCGGTCGCATCAAGTTTAATAAGTAATTATCAACCAGTATATTTACTTGTAAGTAATAATGCATGTGAAGCGTCGCCCACGCAACGGCGCACGCGCATACAGACGAATTAAATATGAATTATCATTTTAAACATGCCAATGGAAACGGTTTCTTCAGCCATTATCCACGTAGGTACAGTGTGTTTATAAGAGATGAATCATAAAATATTGACTTTTATATTTAATAATTATTTAAATATAAAAGTCATCATTACGTATTTCAATAAATCCTGTACATATAGGTACTTACATACATGAGGTATGTTACGGTCAAGGTGATAAGTTTTTATTAACGAAGGTAAAAAATCATATCTGTAAGTACCTTCATTACGAAGATATTTTACGGACTGTACAATTGAACAGGTACTTTGTTTAGAAATCAACAGTATCTCAAGGATCAATACTTTTTACGTTGATCATATTTACCGAACAAGTGAAGTGATACTTCATGGATAGCTTAAAAATATTATTAACTAATGGATGCCCCGCCATTTCATTCGCGTAGTTTCAGTATTCCATGCAAACTATAACACCCTCTATATTGCGACAGGTCCCCATGATCGGGATAAAAACTATCCTATGTCCGTCTCCTGGTTCTAAGCTACCTGCCCACCAATTTTCAACAAAGTCGCTTCAGCCGTTCTTGATTTATAGTGTAACTAACAAAACTTTATTTTATATATATAGATGAATTTGAGTTCTATACATGCCGTATCATTAATTTAAAATATTACCAATACCTACCACACAACTAACATCCCTTGTTCATTAATCAACCTGTCCGACGACCGATTTTTTGTACAGTCCGCCAAGAAAGTACCTAGCCTATCAGTTTTGATGACACGTACTGTGTCACTAAACACATCAATAAGGAAGAGACAGTTTTTATATTGTGACAAGAGGAAAATAAACCTTATTGTCTAATGACATTGGTACCTTAGTGAGGTAGACGAAGGAGCCTGTTTAACTTGAAATTGAAACTTCCCGGATAACTTTTCTTCTTTAATGCCCCATCCAACGAGTAAAGTTGTGAGAAAATTATCATATCAATTACGGGGAGTTGAAAATTTTAATTGGAACATGTGACAACGTAACGTTTTCTGTCTCTACAAATATGTATAAAAGATAATTATGCTATTAATTAGTTTTTTTCTACTTCTAGCCTTTTCTGATGAGCTACAAAATGAGTAAGATTGAACTATAAAATTACTGGCTGACAATTAGGTTTATTCTAAAACAGTAAACCTTTCTACCACAACAGTGTCAGAAGAGTTTATCTTATTAACTGTGCGGCTATGCCCGGGTGTAAAAAATATGATACTGTAGGCAGATAGATCCTACAATACAAAACAGTAACAGCGATCCAAGTAAATTTTTGGGCTACGTAGAAAATTTTCACCGATGCTATAACAATAATTAATCAAAGTACACATTGCTCGTTAAATCATGTATGCAAGGGCTATTTCTGTCCATTTCAGTAAAGGTTATCGAAGTAAATGTACCTATGTATGAATGAATCTAAATATACAGGGTTACTGGCTAAGTTGACCTAACCCCGCTAAAGGCTAATAGTAGACATCATTTCTTACCGATTTTACTATGGGACCAGCTAGCCTAAACTTAACCCTTTTCTGGCTATTCGACTTTTAAAAAAAAAGGTGTTCTAAAAGGTGAAATGCTTGATTGAACTTTAAACCTGAGAAATAAAAAATATTTCATTTTTTTTCGGGCTTTAGATTGACGAACCAAGCTTGTAGGTACCGTAATTCAAAGCTTAAATACGGCTTACTGCTTTCAGGCAGGATGGTAGTCAAACGCTTGCTCACTGTGTTAAAAAAAAACAATATATCTTGGCAGAACAAGCTAGATTTAATAACAGACTGTACGCCGAACTATAAATAAGATTTTTCTATTGAATCAAACAGTTCTAATACATACGCAAACAACTATGCACATACGTAAACAATACTGCTGCAGTCTTCAAAGGTTAACGAAATTGAACTATGATCTAAACTTGTTCACATATTCATCAGGAGCAATAAGTAGGTGTGATTGACAACTCTTTAATAGAAACTACACTTTATTGGTTGAAGCTCTGCTGTGAAGTTCAAGGTTATTTCAGCCGCCGTATCACAGGCCAGCAGAATCGCTTAATGATGCGAGCCTAATGTGGTTTCTCTTTCGTTCGGCATGCGTACGGGCGAGATAGACTGTTTGAAACATATAACACTGCCTTGGGGAAGCCGGAACTGCGGCGTCATTACGGCTCAAAACCGCCAAAATAACTCGAATATTTACTATATGTACCTACTATATGACTCGCATAGTAGGTACTTATAATAAATATTCGAATATAATATAACCGTCAGCCCGTATACTGACTTCCGATGGATCCCGGCTTCTTGAAACGTAATATTATTGTCATCGTTAAACAACCGCCAACGGTCAGTCACAGCTCGTATCAACTGATTTGATGCAATGTCATGTTGCTCCCGCTTTAAGAAACCGGTACGTGCTAAGTGGCGAGCTGTTCGCCGAATAATAATCCCTTT
>SJJU01010144.1:0-19506 GCA_012932125.1 Conopomorpha cramerella | reverse complement strand
GTCGGGGTCTGCGGCAAATGTGTTTTGGTGTTTACTCCATTTCCGTGGCTGTGTTGACCGTCGCCCGCCCTCTATTGACGTGCCTTGATAAGATTACTCTTGTATTACTCCGGGGAGCTATTTCACAATTTTTCAGAGCTACACCTACAATGTTTTCTTCGTACACACTCCTTCAATCCACTTTTGAACATTGTCAATGTTCAAAAGTGGATTTGTTGGAATAGTTGTAAACTTGGGTTAAAGGAAAAGAAAACAATAGCCAGTATTTCCTGATCTCATCCGGAGTAAAAATAATATTATGGTACCAGTATTCGTCCTCCTTAAGATATAATAGGAGACTTAATGGATCTTCAAGTTGCTAAATCATGATCATACATATTAATAATTGCAAATTCTTAGACAATTCGAAATTTAAAATGAAATGTTGACAAATTGAACTAGGAAAATAATTTGAGATTATACACGTATATAAATAAAATTACCATAATAACACGTAATCACAATGGGAATAATAAAAAAAATATTTATAACGTAAACTTTGTAACGAATTTTAAAAAAAGGTGAAAAATCTTTATTAAAAAAGCGCACAGCAAAATGAAACTACAATAAAGTTGATATTTTCTCTCTCGCGTGTTAAGAATCGCAACACCTGTTTACGTTCGGGCTAGCGTGAAAACCGAGCGAGCCGCTTTGTCCATTTATCATTCAGCGAAGCACTATTAGTGATGAGATGCTGCCGAGCTACTGCCGTGACATTACCTGAACTATGCTATAGATACACCTGGTATTGTGAAAAATATTGGACATGGATTCTTCTAACAGCCTATGTTTTCCCACCGACGCGGAGACCTATCAATGGGGAGAAACGAAACTGCTGGGGAATAAGTAACACACGGTTTCTAAGTAACGCAGAAAAGTAATACGTGTCAAGTTTGCGAAATAACAGTGCCACTGCCACTCGTACTAAACTCTTACTAGACTAGAAAAATTATGCACATTTGGTAGTCTGCTAGACACTAGTTTGCTACTCATGTTCTAGTATTCTGCGAGTCCGATTATAGCACATGTATAACACTTAATTGCGTAGTCTGGTAGTTACTTGTGTTATGACCGCACTTTGATAGAACGCCATTTGGTATTCCGCAACATTTTGACAGCGAGTCAGGTTCTAGTCTTAATAGCGATGAGCTCACCCCCTGTCATGTTAGGTTAAATACGGTGAACTGTGGGCATTTACTTGCAAGTGGCTCTTCCTACGCCGCTTTGGGATTAAAAGACATGAAGTGTGAAGACAATTTTTTATTTTCAAAGTGATTTTTTTTCGTGCTTTTGGGTTAGTTTTTTCTTTTTTTTACAGTGACAACTCCCATTTTTATTGAAGAAAATAATCTGAATTCACACTTTCAACAGTTCCATTGATGGCTCTGCGATCCACAATATTCCCTAATTTACATTTATGACCTAGGGTTCATTTGGGAAAGTTATTTGGTATCATGGGTGGAGTGACTTTGTAGAGATTTGCTAATATTTTTAATATGACGTTATAGAACTAATGTATTAAATTTAAAAAAAATGTAGGTAACATATTGTACAATTCAGTGATTATTCCTATACACCCAGTAGTTAGAAAAAAACGACTACGTCTTGTAGTGGGCATAACAACCGGCCACTCGATGTTAAATAAACAACTTTTTAATTTAGGATTCAGAGCCAACCCGCTATGTAGAGCGTGTCTGGAGGCAGAGGTCACACCGGAACACATCCTAATGGAGTGCCAGGATGTGGAAAGACACAGGGCGTCCCATCTCTTAAAAGCGTAACATCCAATTAATGTAGTTTCAAGGCAAAGAGGACTCTTAACTCATTAAACGGTGCGTCAGTGCTCTATAATTAAGTAGTTTTTGCTTATCGACAGTCTCTGCTTGAAAGATTAATTCCGTACCTTCGATATATTTTCAAGAAAAATGTTTCATAAGCAGGCTACGTAAAAGCAATTTACAAACTGTGATACAATCTCCTTTTTTTAAATTTCCACTAAATATCTACAATTGCTTCAAAGGGTCGTAAAAGAAGCTATAAATTTAACTTTTGTCTGGAGTCTCAATAATTGTCTACGAAAGGTGCTACGTCGTAGTAAACTGCTACGCGTAGCACTTTCACAGACAATCCGTCACGTAAGCGTAGTAATTGTGTACTGTGTGTGTGTATGTACTATAAGTAATACTTACAAAAATCCTCCGCGGTTTTACATGCCTTTAACTTCTTCCCAGTGTAAATTTGTGATAAAAAGTTGTTGTTAAAACACTAATTTTTAAGCGACTTCAAAGAAGGAGTCTTTCTCAATTCGAGCTTTGTTATTTTACTAGACGTTTCGACGCAGTTGCATGCGTCGTGGTCACGAATTGACTGGAGTGCGGCGGCTGCGACGTTCACTGGTTTGATACGAATTCGCAACTACCCTGAAATCACGAAAACAAATTTTGTCATTTGACGGTTAAAAGGTTAATACATTGTGTGTAACCCAAAATTACATTTTGTTAGCCGAGTCTTGCGATTTCATCAGCGTAATTTCAGTTATTCACGCAAACTTAACAGACCGGAATAAAGTTGTTTTTAAATACGGGCATTTTCATTGTGCGTTACTCAGATATGAAATAGCTAGCCGCCAGTAAATACAGTATGAAAATATTTTTTTATAACACTATGAACAAGCCTTTGACTACCTGATGTTAAGCGACGATGTGGTCTTCGATGGAGCATACTTGTTCATTAGGTAAATATTTACCCGCAATTGCAGATCTCCAGACTATTCTGCGCAGGAAACACAGAATCCGGCAAGTCATTCCACGTCCTGGGTGTTAGCTCTATGAAAATGCTCTATGAGGCAAATCGTTGGATCATTCGTTTCTGATATTAGTCAAGTAGTTGCTGATAATAGCAATTACAAACAAAAATAAACATTATGAACAGTGTTACTTTATGTTTAATACATGCATATAATGTGATAAACCTTCCTTTTTTAACACGCTTTTTTAAAGCTTTAATATTGTTGGCGCCCCGCGAGTTTATTCGTGTAATTTCAGTATTTCATACGAACAACAACCTCTATTTATTGACGCATTCCACATGACAGGATAGGGATAAAAAGTAGCCTATGCCTTTTCCAAGCTCTAAACTGCATATCTGTGTACCAAATTTCATTATAATCGGTTCAGTAGTTTCGGCATGAAAGAGACTTGTTACTATCGAATTTATAATATTTGTATGGATATAAAACATCTTAACTTATTCTGCCAAACTGTATGATCAGTATATTTTTTTAAAGAAACGCGCACTTACGTTATATTAATAGTTTAGACCGGGTATTACGGCGCTTGTCTTGGTTAATTTCGCGCCGTAACACCCGGTGTAAACTATTAATAGTATGAATAGTTCATTGTCACATTTATATTCACAAGGATTAATTAGATAGGTACATTACATTGATGTGTGTTATCTGCGATGTTGGTATAGTCATCCACTTACATAAATCTAATAAGTAAGTAAGAATCACTTTATCTGTTAAATAAACCCGCATCAAAATCCGTTGCATAGTTTTAAAGATCTAAGCACAAATAAGGACAGAAAGCCGGGAGGCGACTTTGTATTGATTAATATTGTGTAGATAATATTATGTATATTTCGAGACAGTTTATACCTACATTATAACACGTACAGCATTTACTGAGACACAACGGATTTAACCATTTAAGTGTAGCTATTTGCAGACATTCCTCTTACCTTTCGTAGGACCTTCTGAGCTCCAAAACGTCCACTAAAATTGGCTGTATTTGTACTAGTGTAAGGGTTAAGCATTATAGAGGGATTTGGATGGATTTTATACAAATACCCTACTTCATCTACGTATAGTAGGTAGATATATAAAATTGACTCAAACACAAAATCTTGTTTTGTACAATTGGGGTGATTAACGTATTGGATAGTCAAGTCAGTAATGAAAAGGCCATAATTATTTTATTGCCCCTTGATTAAATGTGTGCTCGGGAGCCAACGATCCGGCTTGCACGTTTTTATATGGCAAATCAATATAAAGATCGAGGAGAACTAGTTAGTACACGATGGAAGTGTTTATGAGAGACAATGTATTTAAAAAAATGTTTATAAGGCGTTTTGTAATAATCAATTGCATTCAGTTATTTAAGTTTGTAATATATGACCGGAATTATTGATATCGATTCCGTAACTCCATAATTTCTCACACGACTGAATGCACAAACTCATTGAGAGTTAAGATCAAAAATAAGGAAAATGCGTAGCGATAACGAAAATAATGTTGGCGGGAAAATTTATTACGCTTATTATTTTTCCCTTAATTAATAACAGGGTATAACTACTTACCTTTATGATAAATGAATACGTAAATAATGGATAGTTCCTGTAATAGTTTTTATTACCTTTTTTTGTACATGGCTACGCACCGCTTTACAACTTACAGTGAATATAAATAAACGTGAATATTAGCTTCAGCAACAAATAAAATATCATGAACCTTAGGCTAGAGTGCAGAGTCGTTCGCGTGGCTCCTGGTAGTTAAGTCGACGCAGTTAGTCCGCACGAAACCTGGTCACTGACCCCGCGGCTTCCTGTCGCTCCGTCGATGCCTTCCGTGATGGTGATACAACCAGCTGTTTGTCTATGCTCGCCTGGTACCGATTTAGATAATATGGGCCATTGAGAGAAATACTCCCTTAGCGGATAGGACAGTTTTCGTTGTGTGCAATTGGGTTTAGTTTTGTGTTCACTTTCCTGATGGCAAGTAATGCGAAATAAAATTATATTTAGTACCCCATCTGTCACTCAACTTTCAATTTTAGTTTTTTGAAATGTATGCGCGTTATAATATAGCCTCGTCGTTTAATACAAATTGTGCATTCACAATATGAATAGGTGTATCAATTATGCGTAGAACCTATAGAAGTGTATAGGCTTCCTATTTCTGTAGATATCCATAGATAGATCCCACATGTATTTAGATAAATATCTCTTCTTCTTGGGATAGACGGGGACTACTAAACATATATTTTAATATGACTCCATATTAATCAGCAACCAGGCATCACTCTACATTCAGCAATGAGCCAATACTCAAATCCGCACATAGAGGGTGATTACCCACTCCCCTTGACCCCGATTTTCCATACGACCTCCGACGTTGCGGTTTGGTTTTAATTCGGGGTCAAAGAAGGTGAGGCGCGTACCTGAGAATAAAGTCAAGATGATCTGCAAGTGACATAAGGTTAACATGCTATTTGTATACAGCTCTGAACATAATAGGCACATCAATTCTGTGGTGAGGTGGGGTTCTTTCGGGTAAATTTATGATCTTGACGTACGTCTCATTTGTGACGGTTTATAAAGGGGAGGACGGTACGGCAAGATAATAACTTCGTAATCTAAGCGTGTTTGATCGTAGACCACATCGCAGCTTAACACTAGGCAGGATGGTGGTCAAACGGTAACGATTTGTAAATTATTTATTTATTTATTAAGGTTCACCAACAGACGTAACACTCAGTTAAACCTAATAATTGAAAACCAGTGCAGAAAATACATAACTAAAGTGCACGATTAAACGAACACCACATGCTTAAAATTAACACACAATAATTACTGTTGATTTTAGAACAGTACAATTACAGTACCAAAAAAATTATTATAAAAACAAATTAAAGTATTAAGTAGGTGTTAGTGACAAATAAAAAGTAACTAAGCGTAATGAGTAGTTTCTTAAAAAACACACACAAAAGAGCGAGTCTGACGAACAATCGTAAATTGACGTACTTGCATCCCTTTTGTTTTCGCACTACCTTCGGTAGATTGTTCTTTTTTTAAAGTATTAAAATAAGCCGTAATTTCGCTGGTTAACATCAGGCAGGATGGTAGCCAAAGCTTGTTCAATGTGTTTAAAAAAAATATATAGGACTACAAATACCAAACGATCTCTCCCACGGTCTGGAGAAAATCAGGCGCTAATATTATGTAATTCTGTTTTCATGAATGGTGGAATGATCCACGATATCAGAATACAACAAAACAGCTTAAGCAAACAACAAAGCTAAGAAAGGAAGAAATACAGGAGTCGCAAGAAATCGTATTGAATATTCAGGACGGCAGCATAATTAAGGGACTAATCCAACTTTACCCCGTAGTTGCATTTGCCCCGCTTGACTAACATACAATCATTGATTTTACTCTCCAACTTCTGTGAAAGTGGCGGAAGAGGAGATCTTGCCTTTCGGACGGAGATGTGACATAAACACGTAACAACTCGTCTGTTTCCGAGAGGGGTAGTCAAAGTTAATTGGTCTCCACATCCTTGAGTACTGACGTCTCATGATTATTTAATTATTATTTATTGATTAATTTATACTTACATGGACGTCGTAATCGAACCCTTTATTAGCGATTTCAAAACAGGAGTATTTTTCAATTCGACCGCATTTACGCTTTTTATGTTGGGAACTTAAAGATCGTGGAGACGGGCGACCCGTGCTGCTGGAAGTCGGAAGTCCTTTTTTCTTGAAAATTATACTTAATATTTTGTTTATTCGTAAGTCGTTGTGCAATTGGCCAGAATACTTATTCGTTTTCGACATAGGGTCCCGTGGGTAAGTTGAGCTGAGTCACTCTCATGTTTTGCCAACGTTTTTAATTTAACGTATTATAGTTGCATTCACTGTGTGTTACCAGTTTTATTGTGGTCTTCATACATTCTTATTACTACAGATTTTCTACGTTCACTACATATTGGTTTCGGGTTATGCAAACCTTGCTTTTTCGTGGTCATGCCCCGTTTCGTAAGTTCCTCATCTTATTATGGCCCCTCGTGAATAGCGCCTTACATTTTCATAGAACGACTAATGCTACGATAAACATTGACATAAAAACATAATATTTACACAAACTTACTAGCCATAATCGCTAGGGGGATGGTCAGAAGCTATGGAGACATTGTGTCGCCTAAACATTATTTGGGCTTTTAGCCAAACTTTTAACACAAGATCAGGGTTATGGATGACTTTATAGTTGAAGAATAAAAGTAATCGTAATTTTCCAGAAGAAACGGAAATAAAGTTATAACTATAAAGATTTTAATGACAGCATGGATATAACAATGACTAGTGTAACTAAGCTTAGGCCAAACCGGGCGCCATGTATTTATGTTCTCGATCCATTGATCGAAAAGCTAATTTGTAGGGCGGTCGGGAGATCTATTCGCACATGATACCGTAGGATGCTCTGCGGAACTGAACTGAACGCTTAGGTGGCTTTGATTTAAGCTTATTATGTCTTGTCTCATGTGTCACAGATATAGTCTGAGTGTTGGGCGAATGCATGAAGTATTTTTCTGAATTATCGTAATATACTAATGGTATAGCATACCTACTTTAAAAAACAACAAGTTAATTAATATTCAGTAAGTTAACTTTTAATTTTATTTGCAATCTATCACTTTGTGATGAAGTAATATTCTACTTTTACCGTAAATTTCACACAGTTTAAAAGTGACGTCCACCATTTTAATGTCAAGTGACAAACGCATTATATCGGCTTACGTAGATTATAGAAACGGGCTGAAAAAACCGTATTTTCATGAAATTACATAACAAATAACTCGTTCTATACATCATCAAGATAGGGTGTACCCCATAGTGCTGCCCATTGTGGAATAGTCAAGAAACAACAAAAACCCTAGACGATTCTCTAAAACCTTAACCAAATAGGTTTTTAATGTTAATATCGTCCATGCGTGTTATGCAAATGTAGAGCCTCTATTACACGAAGGTAGCCTATCCATCGTTAGCTGACCTGTTGTTAGACAGTTATGTCTTTAGACAGAGAGCTCATTATTATTTCAGGGATTGGTAGTCTAAGTTTCTGCCCCACGCAGTACCTGTTATGAATGTCAAGTTAAATACACGTTAAGGTAAACTTAATTACATTCTGACATTTAATTTATATACTATATTCCTTCATCGTTTATGTTAAGTAATTAGGATACACAGGGTTAACCTGTATATTTTGAGTGTAGCGTCAAAATGACATATTTTTATAGACATGCCATTGATGGAATAACATACCACTTCTCACGCTCACGTCTCTAAGGGCAGCCAGATACAATCACACTTTTGTAAAAGTCCTTTATAGCTTAATAATCAGTCACAATCACTTACGAAATTAAAATTGATTCTCTGAACAGCGTTTTAATTAATTATTCACATATCTACACTTTTATAATATAACTGGAAGGCGGTTCTTTAATAATAGTCATGTTCCAGAAGTTCCATGTCATGCTGTCATAATTACTTTGTACTTGAAATTATGCAAATCATGCACAGCAAAGCTTTTTTACATGGGAAGCTTTTTTCGACATCTGACGCTGTGTATCGTATAACAAAAATCCGAATGAGCGAAATAGTGTGTACTATTACGTCTCGCCAAAATACTGAAAAATTTACAACCTCCGTTTTTGAAGTCAAGGGTTAACCTTAATACAACAAAAGGTTAATATTGCCACTTAGTCTAAACTAACTTTGAACCTTAAGGAATACCTTCACTACAGGGGGATTATAAAAATTTTCTAGAAAAAATATACAACAGCGAATGCTATGCAGGGTTATTGTCATCATCATAATTTTCCTACCCTTATTCCACCCCGGTTATTGTATTAGGTAAACATTTTCTTATAATGATATTCTTTTAGCGAAACCACATGGTTAAATTCATGTCATTAGAATTTAAAATCCAAGAGAAAATCTTAAAATCTTGTTGTATTAAGGATTAAACAGTACGTTGGATTATCAAAAAATATTTCTTTAGAGAAGGCTAAGTAAATATTTCGAGAGTCAAATTTCTGATAAGACATTGAAGTACTGCTCTTATGGGGAAGGAAGTGGTTAAACTCGTATACCTAAGGCTAACCCATCACCAATTCTAGCATTCAATCCGTTTTGAGAAACGTTAGCAACCAACTTCGCTTCGAGTTGTAGGCATTACATTTGTAAATAACCATCTAAGAAATTCTCTCTCTCGTTTCAGATACCTGTTCAGTGACCGTTCGACTGTGAACTTGGGAAGTGTAGCGTGGTGTGGTGTCGTGATAGTTATGCCGTGTGCCGCTAGAGGGCGGCGGTGGTAAGATGTCGTGCGCAGCCGATGATGAGCGGGACGATGCCGGAGTCAGTGAGGAGAGTGTAGACGCGTGCGAGCTCGAGAGGATTACTCCACCGAAACGGGAGGTGCTCCTCAGCGGTCGCGGGAGGAGGGCATGCTCTGAACAGGGCCCGCATCCTTCACTTCATCACTTACGTAAGCAAATTTGTGTTGTCCATCGGAGTTAGTTCTAATTGCGATACAAGATTGACTCATGTCAAAGAGCGTCTGCGGTCCAGTTGGTCGGATACTGGACTTGTAACCGGGAGGTCGCGGGTTCGAGTCCGGCTTGCAACGACTACGCAACGCAACGCTCGTACGGTGAAGGACAAAATCGTGATGAACCCCGCACATCACAAGGTGTGTGAACCCTATAACGGCGATGGGCTCCCCCCTGTCACGTTAGGTTAACACTTGGTGAACCGTGGGCATTTTCTTAAGCAAGTGCCTCTGCCAACCCCGTTTTGGGATTAAAAGGCGTGAAGTGTAAGAGTGACTCATTTGTAGTAAACTTCTTCTTGATATTCGTGAAGTAACATTTATACATAAAAATATCCATTAAGAAGTACTGAATAGGAAAAAAATACACAACCTAATATTTACGTTTAAGTAAGAACATTATAGCTATGCCTACGGACATTTCTGAGAAATTTATTAGGAATAACCTAAAATAAACACAAAGGGAAAATATTGGACCAGTGAATTGTACGGAAACCTGCTAGCGTAGGTAATAATTGTGGTGCTTTTTGATGTACGACCTTCACATTCGTGTTATTTTGTTATTAAATGCTGGTTATTTTAGTCGTGAGTTCAGAATTCTGAGAAATAGGCGTAGGTTTAGGTCAAACTTAATTGTGGTATCCACCTAGGAATACTAACTTTCGTTTCGACATTCGGATAACTTGCATACGAGAGTAAGACAGTTTCACATAGAACAATTCTATAGTTAACTATACTGCTTGTAAAATGACCCCGAACAATGGTCTTACGCAGTATAATATACGGACGGTAAAAACTACTGAACGGATTTCATTAAAACTTTAACATAATTAATAATACACTTCACGCCTTTAATCCCAAAGCGGGGTAGGCAGAGGCACTTGCTAAAGCAAATATCCACGGTTCACCAAGTGTTTAACCCAACGTGACAGGGTGTGAGCCCATCGCCGTTATAGGGTTCACACACCTTGTGGTGTGCGGGTTTCATCACGATGTTGTCCTTCACCGTACGAGCGTTGCGGTGCGTACATAGGCTATGATAAAGAGTTCCATTGGTACACGTCCAGTAGCTGAAGTCGAACCTGGGACCTCCCGGTTACAAGTCAAGGATCCGACCAAATGGACCGCAGACGCTCATAATACAGCGCGTAAATAGCTACCTTCGCATCGTACACTTCTTTTATTCCGTATTTCCAACGTAAATGGAATAAAGTGCGGCTAACACTGTTTTAGTATAATTTTATGAACTGTACTAACGACATGCACTGGAATTGGACCCCAAAATCTACCGCGCGGAATGAAACATATTTTTTTATTATTAAAATCTCAAATTTGAATTTACGGTTCCTCCCATTCTTCCTGAAGTGACGCTTGACGGGAATCATGTCTGGCGCAGACAGTCGAGATAATTGAATTTGTAATACTATCGGCATAAGCCCGTAAACTAGGTATTCCCCGTTGCAATTTCCCTCCAAGTAAAGTGAACATTTTTATTATTGCACCAGTGATTACTGAACTCTGATCCGTACATGTAACAAGCAAAGCGCGGCTCAACTCTCAGTGGTTTGTGCAAAGAAATTATGAGTTTCTAACTCTAGACAACTTTGTTTTCTCTTTGACTTCGAATTGTATACAAATGAATTAATATGTGATTTTTACAATTGCGTAAACACGTAGGTAAGTTGAATGTTATTTTTACGAGATTTATTGAAATGGTAAATAGTGCTTCTGTTGTTAAAGAATAAAATATGATTATGTTTCTGTAGGATATTCTTACCTATTCATGACATATTTTTAAAAGGTTTTGTTTATCTTGAAATGTATGTGTGTTTTGGGTCTTGCAACTCAATTTTGAAGCAGATATCTTTAACTGACTGAGCTGAAATTTTGTATACACGTTCAGTTCCGATGACGTATTGTTAATTGGGTGGCGTCTAAATCCACCATGGCGGCACTTGCAGGATGGCAGACAATTTATGTTTAACGCATCTCTACAGTATGAGTATCAAATGCTTGCAATGTATAATTCGAAAAATATAGCGAACTTCTTAGCTCTTTTAATAAACCTTGGTTTTTTAATATTAATTACTTTCATTTAATATTTGTTGAGTTATTTCCTAATGTGTCCAGAGTAGGAATTTCCAAGAGTATTTTTTTACAGTTTGGACGGTCTTCGGTCGGTAGCAGTTTTGAGCTTCTCCAATTTTAAGCCCTTCCCCATTTTCTTTGAGAGAGAAAAATGTAGTAATAAAGTGCCGACTCCGCTTTGGGAATAGGTGGCTAGTGTATTTATTTATTGTATTAAAAAAAAGACTACACACAACGTTAAAACTGTCTTCGAAGAGGTAGGCTGAGCCAATAGACCTCCAGCAGCTCAAATCCAAATTTGTATATATCCATGCTTTATATGTATGTTTTAGTGTTTCGTGCCTTAAAAAATGAACCTTAATTAAAAGTTGAAAAATCCATCTTTTAAGACAACGCAATCAAAAGATACACTCGCAAATTTTTATACTTGCGAAGGTGTCAAAACCTGTAGGTTAAAAACTTCCCGTGAATTTCTCGAAACTTACGTTTCACATTCACAACGAAGTGCCTTTTTAGATATATTTTCTCTGCTCAGAAACAAATGCATTGAAATAGAAAAACACAAGACGAAGGAGACATCCGATAATATTTTCCTATATGCCATGCAGAGATATTGACTAGTCACAATGTAGGTTAGTAGGAGAAGGGAGCGTTGTTGGGGCGATGTGAGAATTTATTGCATTGAGGAAGTTGTTGAAAGGAAACTAAATATGACTAACAGTTCCGAACTCAAACAATTTGTTAAGCTGATGTTGAATGTCGGGAAATACCTTAATCATAGTTATTCTTTTTAAAAATCCAACGCAATGGGCACATGACATAATGCACTTGTCTGATATAATGTACTTACATTAATATTTTAAATAAATACATAGATAGATAACACACCCAGAACACAACAAAAGCCTCAGGTGAACACTACAGCTGAGCATTATGGAGGCGGGTATCGAATTCGCGACCGTGGTAGCTGCAGGTGTTCTGGCCACTAATCCATCCCGGTCGTTTGTTGGGTAAAATCCAAGGCTGCAACGCGTGGTTTTGTTCCCGTAAGAACTTTAAGCTTCTACTTAAACAAAGTTTATAAAAAAAAGTGGAGGCTTGCCGGACTCCAGTTCCCCCGTGGCGCGGGCTCATGTAACTGTGCTGAAATGTCGAGCAAAAAACAAAGGTAAGCTGAATAAGCTTCAGCTTATCTATGCTTAATTCGTGCCTTGATACCCTGTGCAAACGTTAAAACAATGTCCTTTAAAAAGCAATTTTCGTACGAGTTGTGTATCTTTTTGTCTCGCTTGAAGCGAAGCGGGGTGACAAAGATAGAGATATGTACGAGGGTCATGCCAAAAGAAATTAGATACTCAAAAGTTACCGATTTTATTATTTATTACAGCTATCTATTTTTTCGAAGTAGTAACCGTGAACACGTATATACTTTCCATCCGTCTAAACCACTTAGAAAATACCGATGACCACTCTTCTTTAGACACCTCAGAAATTTTATAATTATACGCAGCCATCTTCTTTATTCTCAAATCGCCTTCCTTTTAATTTTTCTAATTTTGGGAAATAAGTAAACATCGCAGGGGGCTAGGTCGGGGGAATATGGCGGATAAGGCAGGATAGTTACGTTTTTTGAGCTGAAATAGTCAAGTGTTCTAGCAGAAGTGTGAGGGGCAGCGTTGTCGTGGTGTCAGAGCAGGTGCTGAGTACCCGATTTCGGCAGCTTGTCACACCAAGCTGACAGGACTCTCGGGGCACAAACTATCATATACCATTCAGAGTTAACTGTCCTTTGATCTTCTAGAACTATCGTAGCAATATGTCCTGTCTTGCAGAAAAATGAGGGAATCATTTTTTTTTCGAGTTCGGCGACATTTTGTTGGCGTCGGCTCATCTTCAAAACACCATACTGTGAACTGTCGCTTTGTTTCGGGGTCGTAGTTATATAGCCATGTTTCGTCACCTGTAAGTATATCATATACGTTTTTCTTGCCAGACTCGAATTTATCTGTCATTTTACACCAATCCACGCGGCCGTCTTTTTACAACTCGGTGAGTTTGTGCGGCACCCATCTTGAACAACGCTTATGAAAGGACAGATGTTTGCAATGCTGCCTGCAGTTCACGATCGAGCTCTGCAAATGTAATTCGTCGGTTCGCACGAACATTTTTTTCCACAGCCTGTACGTTTTCTTGAGTGACTGCGGTTGGCGGCCGTCCGGTTTTCGCCTCATCTTCAAAGGTCTCTCGTCCCCTTTTAAATTAAGCAAACCAATTAAAAATAGTTGCATGTGAACAAGCAGACTCGCTAAAAGATGAAACTAATAGTTCAAAACACTATAGAGGTTTTAAACCTTTTTTAAAGTACTCAGATTTTTTTTTAAAAAGGAATCCTAATATTTTTCGAGTGTTCCATATTTGAATTTATAAGCAAATAACCTACCTCTACAATGGTGTATAACTGGCCAGTATCAATCAAATGACCATAGAGTATGTAACTTCTTTTGGCATGACCCTCGTACTTTGATGAACTTATTAAGGATTGTAATTGCTTACCAATTTATAATTGCTACATACTTATATATACTAGGAAGTATTATAACTGGAAAAGTACATAGGAACAAGTAGCTTCTTCAAATCGCAAAGGGCCGAAAACGTTACTTACGTGATTAACCCCGTCCTTTGCGGTTTGATCATAAAATGTATGTTCTGTCTCTTTCCGCTTCAGCCATTTTACATATGAAAGAAAGAGGTACACAAACCTTCCCATAATCATAATTAGACCCCGTTATCTATGTAGCATTTTCGTGGAAAATGATTTTAGTATTGTGATAAAAATTTATTAAATGAATGAATACAATATATTGTAATTATTTATTTGGTTTGGTTGGTAAATAAAAAAGTGAACATCGCCGACCCGCCTGCGAAGAGTGGCGATTATTGGCATTTCCCCTCAAATATTCATTGAAATCATTGGTAGAATCCCTCGTCAGTGAAAGTCATTATGAAACATAAACTTATCTATTTATACTATCAACGCCATCACTAAAACACTGTCAACACTTCACGGCTTTTAATCCCAAAGAGGGGTAGGCAGAGGCACTTGCTTAATAAGCAAATGCCCACGGTTCATCAAGCGTATTTAACCCAACCTGACAGGGGGTGAGCCCATTTCCGTTATAGGGTTCACACACCTAGTGGAGTGCGGGTTTCATCACGATCTTGTCCTTCACCGTACGAGCGTGGCGTTGCGTACATAGGCTCTGAAAAAGAGTCCCACTGGTACACGTCCAGTAGCCGGACTCGAACCCGCGACCCCGGTTATAAGTCAAGTGTCCGACCAACTGGACCACAGACGCTCTCTTTATCAAATAAAATAAAAGAATAATATAGTTCATAAAACGCCCCGTTTTCCAATGATCAAACCTGTTTAACATATATACCTCTACATATGTATACGTCACGTCCGTTTCCCAGAGGATCACGGACCACGGACCTCCACTTGCCAGTATCGTGACTCGCAAATCTCTTTAAGTATTTTACCCTACAGAAAATTTTAAAATTAATCCCTTTGTTTCTGTACTGGCTTTGAACTTTCTAAGCACTTTAAAGTTGGTCTCAAAACAACTACATAGTGTGAAGTATGTAGACAACACTGATACAATAATGCTATTTATTTGAGGCAACTAAAGATACCTGCACAGGTATCGGGTCATAAAACGAATAAAGTATAATAAAATGATTATAAATTGATACTATAAACAATCAACAAACAAACAAAAATATTTATTCTTATAAAGTATTCTTCACACCTTGTTATGATCGCATACGTTCAAAGGTAATAAAATTTTCGACGGAAATTTTACTGTAAGTGATTATTACACTGGGCGAGTGATTGGCTTTTTGCTAATTAAATTGGTACATAGTTTGTTCCAGTGTACAGGGTGCACAGAGGTCAAAAGCTAAGTACGAATTACATCAAGCAATGACATCATACTACCTCTATATTGAAGAACCTACTTATTGTAGTTGTCTAATTAACTCGTAACAGATCGTTCACACTTATTTTACTTTTGATATCAGACGTCAATATATTATACGCTGTCATATTATTTTTATTTAGTGTAAATTTTACTTTTCATAATACGATACTGGCCACCTACAAAATGTTACATAAAAAAGTTATGTTGTCACTTTTGAAACGGAGCTTGATCTTTATTTTACAAACGCCAGCTGCGGTTTCCAATTATAACAGCCAGAGTTAAAATAACTGTGAAATATACAGTTCCCAGAATACTTGACAACCTGTTTTATAGATACTTCCTTTTTTTTTCAGGTGACTTCTTACTAAACGCGTGAGATGGATTTATAAAATTACAGACTTGCTACCAAAAGTAAATGAACTGTACATACATACACATCCCATGCTGATCTGGGTTATGACTAATGTGTCTGTTTTTGTTTTCCTTGTCATGTCGTAGGAGTCGAATATGGGAAATGTGTTAATTCAGACAATGAGCTAGCAACTTGTAACAGAAGGTTCATAATGACATTCCTGACTTCTTATTGTGCTAAATGTGTGCCGAAGGGTCCTTATGATCCTAAGGTTCTGGCCACCGCCTTATAGCGATTACGGACGTGAGTGTATGTACATACTCCTATTACTACTACTTTAGTCCTATATTGTACCCCAGTAGTACAAAGGGACTTGACTAGATGACGCCACGCCGTCCTGTCCTCTGCAACTGCTGGCATCAGACCAGCTCAGCCCTTGCGCTATCAGCTCGCCCTCGACGGTGCCCAACCACGTGTGCACGCGCTTCCTGACCTGCGTCCACCTCCTACAGACTGCCATTCGAAGGCGATGCTCGCTTTGTTTGATTCTCATCTCCGGATCGTGTGACTAATCCACCGCCATTTGCGTTGTAGAATCTTCTCCCCAATAGGGATTTGACCGCACTGTGTCTATAGTTCCTCGTATCGTGTTACCCGGAGGATCGACCTCAGAGATTTATTCACGACCACTTGTAACTGCTTCGTGCGACCCTTTCTGACTCCACGTCTCACAGCTGAAGAGTAGAACCGATTTGACGATGGAATTGAAGAGGGAAATCTTGGTGCGCTGCTCCATACTCCTACCGGATAGCAGTAAGAACTATTAGATACATAAATGTTTAACATGTAGAGCGTCTGTTGAGAGTACCTAATACTTGTATCTGCAGATCAACGCTCATACGGCGAAGGCCTACATCGTGACATATACCACAAGACGTAAATACGGTTCCTATAACGTGGAGATCACGTTGGGTTCACGTTAAATACGCTTCGTAAACTGTGGGAATTTGCTTAGCTAGTGCCTCTGCCTAACCCGCTTTGAGAATAAAATGGCGTGTAGTGTATTGTTTTAAACATTATGTATTAACCGTTGACAGGCATCTAAAATGAAAAGCTCGTAACTTAAAAAATACGTTAGTGAATTTGGCCGTAAGATTATTAATTCATTAGCTGCCAGCTGCGGCAGCTCTAGGGTACTTGGCGAATGCACTTGAAAGCTTTACGAGGTAGTTTATATGCCTATCACTTACTAGGTGCTTAAAAAGTTCGTCCGCTTACGCGCTATAAATATCTTACACTTAAGTAGCATTTTGTTTTAGTCGGGTTTTAATGATCGGTCCATAAATTACACACGTTTTAATTTAGAAAGTATGTAGAGAATTTAGCCAAGGAGATTGCAGGCAGGGGGTGCGGTCGATGTAATTACGCCTGATAAACTGACATAAAACATCCAACTTACAGTAAAGTTGTCTTAAATTGGAACCAACGGGACCCCTTGACTCGATTTCGAGATCGAAAAGTGTCGGTAAACATAGCCTCATGACGATTTTTGTGATTTTGATTTCGACATTTGACCTTATTTATATGATTTCTTTCAGTGGTCGCACTAGTTTCACCGCTAAGACTAAAGAGGTTATATAATTATGCATACGATATTATATCTGTTTGTAATAGGATCAAGTACCTCTGGAGGTACGGTCAGCCAAGAATGGGGTCTAGCAGTTTTGATGACACTTCCTGTGTTATTAAAACACCAATAAGGTATAGTTGTTATATTTCGACAAGTAAATTTTTCACCTTAATGACATTCATACGAATTTCAGCCTTAACGTGCTAGGCGAGAATCTTGACAGACTGTACTTAAACGGGGATTTCCAGTATGAAACGTCTTGCTGACCTTGTTCCAAGCGATTTAAGATATTGCGGGTTTTGATTAATACACACTTCACGCCCTTTAAGACCAAAGTGGGGCAACAAAGGCACTTGCTAAGTAAACGCATTCGGTTCAGCAAACATATTATTATTGTGAGGGGTTCGGATCTGAAAAGGTTCACATCGTATGTTATGAGGGTATTATCACGATAGTTTTCTTTACTATATGAAGTAGCGTAAAGTACCTACATACTATCTGAAAAAAGAGACCCATTGGTAAAAAACGTCGTAAACGTCTACTGTAAATGCCATTCTCGACCCCACAATTACCCGGTTTTTAGTCACAAAAACTAGGGTACAGAGTGACTATATGAAGAAAGAGAAGAAGAGACTAGCCGTCTTACTCTATTATTATGGACTATATTGTCTGTCTGTAGTCTAGCTTTGTATCATCATTCCATTTTTTTAAGTCAATGTTATATGACAGACTAGAGTGACAAATTCTGTCCCTGTACTATGTGGCCTTAAGGTAATTATATTTTAAAAGGATAACCAACAGGGACGTTCACATTACATAACATGAAATAGTTGACAAAGAGACAAGTGTAGATGCTGCCTTAATTATTGGTCATTACAACCATGGTAAGTGGCGTTACATTATTAATAAAAAAGCATAATTAATACTGATGAAACTACTAAGTAACTACACAATATTGTTTATGCTGTGTTACAGTGACAGGTTTATACCGCTCGTCTAGCCGCCTGTCACATAACTTTAACAATATTATAGGAAATGTATTGAATGCCGGAGTCGTTCAGGCAATGTAGGAAATTATATTCAATAGTTCAACTATTTTACACTTTACCTAGGAAATGTATAGAATACCTAGGCATTGTATAGAATGCCGGGTGAAGCATAGGTAATGTATGTCAGTTTTCGTAAAAATACTTTACATAAATAAACTGTTGGTAACATAATTATAATTTGAAAGGAAATAAAATCTTAGGTAACATCTTTGAAAGAACTTAAATAAAGCAAATTTGTAACCTACTTAATAAAAAAGAAATATTTTCTTAAGTATCTTCACAAGTGCAGTAATCGACACAAAATCTATGCGCTACGATACGATATCGTATAGTGAGAAAAATAATATTTAGAATTTAAAATTTTAAGAAATAAAAGTAGGTAATAATACTCGTAGAAATTAGTTAGCAATAAGTTGAAAAAACTTTTAACATTTCATTAATAAATTATGATCTGAACTGAAGGTACAATCACCTTAATGGAAATAAGATTCCAGGGTCAATTTAGCCCACAAAATTTGAGCCCGCGGGCTAAATTGATATGTTTTCTCTTCGTGGTCTACCCAGCCCACAATACAGTGAGTATGCTATCAATGACAAGAAAAGGGTACAAGTGCTCTACAAGTGACGTAGGCTCTGAACGCGGAAAAATAAAACGACAAAACTCGCGTTTTTAGTGATCCCATAAAGTTGTTCAAAGGAATTAACTCACTGTATCAGCCATGAATCAATAGGTCGAGATGACTACCTACAAACATGTATGTGATCAATTTAGCCCGCGGGTTCAAATTTTGTGGGCTAAGCTGACCCGTGAATCGGAATCAAACATAAGGTTGGTATTTCAAACATTCAAAATAGCCACCCCGCGCGAGCGTCTCCTTCGTGTGGTCGTTCGTTATACAAAATGCCTGATGCGCATCTGGCATTTTATACAATACCTAGGCAATGTATGAAATGAATCGTATTATACACATCGCC
>SJJU01010143.1:0-10191 GCA_012932125.1 Conopomorpha cramerella | reverse complement strand
TCCGAGCGCTATACCTACTATGTGGCGGGCGGACGTTGGCATTCATGCCACTCGTCCACCGCTGATGGTGATGACCACATTGACACGAATGGATATTTCTTTTCTCCCGTACAAAGTTGCTTCAATTGGGGGAGAAGGGGGCGCAACGGGTAGTACGGGGTAAGACGGACGAAACACGAGCAAATACAGATGCTTGTAATGTCTTGTACTTATAAATGGGTCCTCATTTAAGATTGAAGGGCAGTGTGGAAACAAACTACAGTTAAAATGTACGTGATATTTTTTTAACCGACTTCAAAAAAAAGGAGGAGGTTCTCAATTCGACCGTATATATGCGTTTTTATGTTTGTTCGCGGATAACTTCGTCATTTATTAACCGATTTTTTTACAGACCAATTTTTTTTTGCAAATAGACACTGGCGAATACAACAGTATATCCAAAACGTGTCAAAAATTATTTCTTGTGAATGTGTAACCAGTAGAAACTTACGGTCCAAAATTGGTTAAACACACTATAAATGTTATTTTCACTAGAAACTATAATTAGTGTATCAATCTAGAAATGTATAGTACCATAATAAACGAATAAATACATACCAATAAGCGTAAAGGTGTCCCCCGACTCGTGCCTGGTGACGTCACCGAGCTGAGGCACCGCGGCGACGCCCGCGAGCAACGCCAGCACGAGCAGCGCCGCCATGCTAGCCCCCGTCGTCCGGCCGACGCACGCCGGCGCACGCGCGCATCGCTGCACCACGCTGACAATAAAACTATTTGTTAATTTACTGGTACTTAGGCAGTTAGTTCTATATAACAATTAGTGTATCAATGTTATTTAATATTGCCATGGGGAATAAACTAGACATTAATCTAACCACTCAATCACCGACCCGAAACATGTTATAAAACATCTATCTGCCACTCCTCGTTTGACTGCACGAAATACATATTTCAAAACATGTTCTGGGTGGGTGCAAACGTAGGCTAATAATAGCTAAGTATATCTAGGAAATAAAGAGCTGAACAACGACCACCCACCCATCCATCAGTCTGAATGAATGAGACACGAACGAACAATGAAAGCGAATCCTAAAATTAAGGCGCGACTAATTCCATTCATTGTCTCCTAAACATTGGCATTACTTGACAGTTGAATGAAAGTATCCGAGTGAAAATCTCTCGAACGAACGAGATGAAAATACTGTCTTAGGTACAACAAGTACCTACAAACCAAGTGTAGTGAAAGCGGTGTGTGATTGTAAAAATTTTGCATTGTCTCCGATAATTTCCAGTTCACATGATTTCCTATTTTCTGTAACTACCTGCCTAAGTAGGTATGTGGCTTATAGATTGCTTTTGTGCTCTTAAGACGGGACTAGGTTACCTACCTGACACGTAAATGTAATGATGCTGGTTTAATATAAATGGAGTAAAAGGTTATCTGGCTGATATTTGGGGTTTTGAAGTCTAGGTAGTAATGTGTAAAAAATAAAGCTATTAATAGGTACATAGTTCTTTAAATTTCAGATATATAGAAAGTACATAAAATTTGAAAATTCTCAAAAAACTTTTTTTTTTTTTTCTGTTACAAAAATTACCAAAAAAAAGTATTGTATACATATATTTTCGCAGTTAAGTGACTACTACAGGAGCGTATTATCGATTATACAATCGAAAATCTTCGAAAGACCTACTCACTTACTTTATTCTATACGTATGTCTTCAGACTCGCTCTTTGGTAGGATTTTTTAAGAAGACTCCTAATTTCCAGTCGAAAAGTGATCTAGAAAACATTATGTCTACAACTGTCTCTACTTATCGCTACTTACGGATTTGAGTTTTAGACGTATTCAAGTTACCGTGTTGAAACTGTAACATTTTAAACCACTTGTTATATTTGCTGATGATGCTGGTGGCACGCGACAGACCCACTTGTTTGCTCTCGGGTAATTCGATGAGTTTCTGTATTTACTTAACTGTCCGTTTTTTTCCAAAACTGTGGTGATTTAGAGTATCGAGTTATTGGTATGTTTACTTAAGGCTTTAGTGTATTTGAAATGGCGTAGTGGTCTTGGACCACACGCCACTTTAAATAGCGAATGTGTTCCTAGAAAGTGTTCCTGCGTTCACGTTAAACTGTTAACTTTTTGAGCTGAGACTCGAAATAACTTGTTCGGTCTGTTACTTTTAAGTGTTTTTTTTTCGGGTAGCAAATAACTAACACTGCTCTGCATAGCACTTGACTTGAGAAAAAACGATTTATGAGTCTTTCGGACAACAGCGTAGGTAGGTAGTTGAATTTGTAAGGAAAGTTATGTTTTAATGTGTCTTTGACTTTCGACGTTTACCTTAAGTAATACTTCCAGTTCTTTTAGATTTTGTGCGCATTTTTATTTCAAAAGACAATTTTGTTCGACGAAACTTCATGGAAAACATAATAAACCAAATGCAACCGTTCTTTTTATGTTTAAAACGCAAATTCTTTCTTATTACAACACCATGTGCAACTAAATTTTAGTAGTCATCTTAAGCATTTCTTCGCCAATGTCCGAATTGTAAATCACGCACATACGACAAACAATTTTGAAGTTTATGATTATCTAGGAGAATGCAAAATCGTGAGAATTATTATTAGATTAATCCAGAAAAAAAGCGGTCTATTTATTGTTGAGGAAAGAATCCAGAAGGTCGTGCAGAATATTGTCAAGGACATATGGGGTTTGTTGCGGTTCCTCGAGGAGCTGGGTTGATTGGAGTAGCGCCAGCCAAATCATGCACAATAGGCGCATTGGACGTCGAGCTACGGAAATCACCCCGTATCATCTAAATCTACATCTTGTTGAGAAAAACCCCGCGCGTTATTCGTTTCTATGTAACTATAATGAACTTTGTAAATAAATGTGTCGGTGAGTCTAGAGGGAAGATTTCAAAATTTCCATCATAAATATTGGTTTCCTAGATTTCAGTTAGCGATACCCACGCCTAGTAATCCTTTGCGGTCAATTGTTCATTGTTAGTACGGAAATGTTTTGTTTCAAACGAACCGTGTAAAATTCAGTTTCATTTATTGTTGACCAACATGATGTGTGGTTCATACATTTTGTTGTATTTGTATTACTCACGTATCATTCAGGTTTACTTTACTACAAAAGCATTGTGTTTCAAATGCACGCCGACTTAATGTTTCCTTTGCTATTATTGGCTCTTTAGTGGTAGCGGCTGTTTTAGTATGATGCTTGCTAATATTCGTCAATAGCTTGTGGTATATTGATATTTGAAACAAAAAAAAAACAAAAACTATTCATTAATATATCGTAAGTACTACAGAAAAAATGAGTTTGTAATATAGGTAGACTTATACTGCGGGTAAAAGGACCCCGAGAAATAGTAATACTATGGGGACAATGTGGGGAATTGCAATAAAATTACACGATTAAAAAACAAAAGAAATTCTAATGTGACAATAAAAAACAATAAACTTTGTGCTTGCAGTCTAGCGGCATCAAAGAGGCCACAACACTACGGTGTAATAACATTAACAGAAATAGGATATCTAACATTTTAGTTCAAATATAATTATAGTGTTCTCGACATTTTGTCAAAATATTGGACGCCCCTTGATTTCATTCCCGCAGTTTCAGTATCTCATTAAAACTATACCACACTCTATATAGTACGCGTCCCACAGGATAGGGATAAAATTAGTCTATGTCCTTTCTCAAGTTCTAAACTATCTTTATACCTAATTTCATTTAAATCGGTTCAGTAGTTTTGTCCCGAAAGCGAGACAGGCAGACAGAGTTACTTTCGCAATTATAATCTTAGTATGGATGAAAGAATGGGAGTTTAGATCAATACTATTTTTTCATGTGGACTCGGGCTTTGGCCCTTTGTCAGTTTATTGACAAAGTCGTCAATAGTCAAAGTCGTGTCAAAATCTCATTCAAACATTTCCATGCTGCGTGGAACAAGACACGGGAATATCAAATTGATCAAATAGGAGTCCTCGACTTTACTTCTCACTCTCACTACATTATTTTTCATTATTACCACATTAACACAATAATGGCAGGGAAAAAATAATTTTGAAAATGAGAAAAAAAGAAGCCATTTGCAGTAATCGCTTCCCGCACAAAACCATCGCTAACTTTAAAGCTTAAAAGTAGCTTAGAAACTCTATAGTGACTTATTGATATTTTTTTAAATGACATCCTCATTTTAATATTTATGGTGCTGCAAAAAAAGGTGGTATTACCAAGTAGGTACAGAGCATCGGACAGTTACGAGCATGTCTTGTATTAAAATTTCAATAAAAAAGGGGTCGTTAAATTTAATTGTAAACATTTTTTCGAATTTGGAGCGGTCGTTGATCGAGACCAGTAAAAAGGCAAGGGAGCTGGGTGTTGTGAAGAGTTCATTATGTAATAACCTTGTGTCATTAAAAAAGTTCAACCTTATTGATAATTTAGCTACACAGAAAGTAATCTATATATAAAAAAATGAATTGATGTTCGTTAGTCTCGCTAAAACTCGAGAACGGCTTAACCGATGTGGCTAACTTTGATCTTGAATCATTCGTGGAAGTCCGGGGAAGGTTTAAAATGTTTCTTACAATACACGGGGTACAAAGGCGACTTCCTATAGCAACACAAATGTTTGCCGAGACAACTAGTAAGTAATAAAGTTTCCTGTTCGAAAGTATCTGCTTCTTTGACCTCAGCGTTTGCGAAAAACATTAACACTAAGTAGTCGAATATAAGAGATAGGGGGTGGGAAGGCACAGGTAGTTGGCAAGCAAATATTATCCGTTTCGAATAGAATACAATGTGTCACCATTCCCAACCAAACTTTTCCCGTCTCGGGGGTTGTAAGAGGCGACCGAGGGAACTCTCCAGAGGACGGGCAGCAGCGCTCTCTGTGAATTAAACCACAACACCACAGCGACCGTAACCCACCTAACAAACGTGGGGAGGCCTTCGTTTAGCAGTGGATGTCATGATGATGAAATATTGCCCCAACGTGACAGATAGTCAGTCCATCGCCTTTATAGGGATCACACAACGTGGTATGCGGGTTTTATCACGGTGTTGTCCTTCACCGTATGAGCGTTGCGTAGCGTACACGCACTGAAAAATTGTTCTTATGGTACACCTATTTAATCCAACGTGATCGAAGTGAGCGAGCGCATCGCCGTTATAGGGATCACACAACGTGGTATGCAGGTTTTATTACGATGTTGTCCTTCACCGTAGGAGCTTAGTTGCGTAGCTTACATAGGGTCTGAAAAAGAGTCCCACTGGAACACGTCCAGTGGCCGTACTCGGACCCGCGACCTCCCGATTGCAAGTGAAGTATCCGACAAACTGGACCACAGACGGGGGTACATAAACTCTCGACAATATCGGTAAGATAGTATTGGCTCTTGGACTACAAAAAAAATAACTGAAAACTGTACAAATCGGTATGTACCGTAACATCTTCAATTTGTGTACGGTTTTCAACCGAATCATATAGTGTGATTTATTAATTTCTATTCTTGGACATTGATTTTGAGCTATATAAACTCATACGTCAATCAAGTCTGAAATTGTGGGGCGTTCATTATAGAATTCTTTTTTTGTCAGTTGTATGTGAAATTGCTGTTTCGCTAACGATTTTGCAATTACTTACTGATATTTTTTCGCAATTACTTTTTGTGTTTGTACTATAAGATGGTATTATCCGACGGATCCCGTATTTTGATTTTATTAGTGTCTGTGCTAGACTTTAACTAAACTATGTATAAGTAGGTACAGTTGTCGACCTGTACTTTATATGTTTTATGTCGAGAGTGCTGAATTTTTTTTAAAACTCTATGAACAAGCGGTTGATCACCGTGCTGTCTGATGTTAAGCGGCAGTAAGAAACCAATTGAATATAATATTTCGAATTATCTATTGAATTACTAGGAGTCCTATAGTACAGGGTTACCTAGTTTAGGCTCCAGCCTTCATATACCAATGTATCTAATATTCACTGTACCATGTTACTCATGTTTGGTATGTTTGTATGTGAAGGAAATAAATGTATTATTATTATTATTATTAATCATGGCCATATATTAATTACTCTGCCTGATTGCTCCCAGTTTTTTATAATAGCATTATAATAAATTGTAGTGAGTTAGTATTTTTTGGAAGTTCAATGCGTTCACCTCGATAATACCGTTAGAATTTGTTTTCGAATCTTCCTTTCAAAGTATACTGTTCTAAAAAAACAGCGATAGGTGCTTTACCGTATATTTGGGCTCTAGTGTGCAAAAAAACAGAGCACGATTTACTATTTGAAAAGCAAATGCCGACTGGATACGTTTTTTGCACATAACTGCGACATAATAAACTAATAAGTACTTGTTAAAAATATAGAATCAACAAAACACAACCGAAGTTTGAATTCCAAAAAAATATTACCTATAGAGTGTGTGTTATGTCCATTGTTGACATACATACATACTGCCTGTCTCCTAGAGGGGTAGGCAGAGACTACAGATCTCCATTTGTCCCGTGACAACGAAAGGGGTATGTCAGGACAACGGTCCTGACATACCCCTTTCGCTTCATCTACATTCATACATATTTGCATACATAACCTTCGGTTTCGAGTATTTTTCTCTCCCCCTTCCGCCAGGCCAATCTCGTCGATGTATGTCTCTTCTGAGGCGACCTCTACTCACTCAGCTCTTACATCTCCCAATAAATCTCTTTCGTTAATCGACTCATTCTCTCCATATGCTCAAAATCCATTGTTGATTTTTGTAGTAATATTGTTAAATAGCTGACATTGTGTGAAAGTAGTATAACACAATCAATAATACCTAGAAATGTCTCCAATACCATTCCCTTTCTAGAACATGAATTAAATGCATTGCAACGACAAATAAAAAAAGTTTTTGCACAAAAAAGTTTAACAACTGGCGATATCGTGTACACGAAATAAAGTGTTTTCTAAAGTGACATTTTCCATGGGAATAACTCATCGTGACTAGCTGGCGGATTGTGAAGTCGCATATTATCGGTTCTCATGCTGTGATGGAACACCTACATGTGATATTGATCCTTCTTATATACAATATTCTAGGTGTTTAAGGTCCAAGATTCCTTGTGTCTCGTCATCACATACATTATAACAAGTGCGACGTGGCATGGGAGTGCCATGTGTAATGGGAGGGTAATGATTCGATTATCAGCCCGGTATTTATTTGTATCGATGCATGCGATAAACAGTTTTAATACTCATGGGATACGATTGTGTGTGTTCGCACCTAGGGATTTGTGTGTGTTAAGTATTATGATTTACTAGATAGAAGCTTTGCCGGATTACTCTCAATTTATGCAGACTTTTGTCCCCATGTTATACGTAATATTCTATTTGACGGGCCCTTTGGCGTAGTGGTTAGCATGTCTGCCTGTATACCGAAAGGTCGTGGGTAAGACTTCCACCACTGACATTTCGTTGTCTGAATTCTATAACACAAGTGCTTTAGCTACTTAACATGGGATTTGTTGTTAAATATTTATTTTATTTTGTTCCATTTTTGATGAATGAATGCAGATTGGCACAAGGGATTTATCATTGTACTATTTATAGAATAGATGCTGATGTCCCACAAGCATGTTTGAAAATATGTACGAATGCCAAAATGGTGGGTAATAGAGATGATCATGATCAATAGTGTGTTATAAAACGTACACTTCACGCCATTTGGGATAGAAAGTCTGTTCCAGAGGCCCTTGGTAAATACATTTTTGAATTGAAGTGAAGCATTAAAGTGAATTGTTTGTCATCTTCTTTTCAGGCATTCGGAAGTTTGAGCTTGCACTTTCTTCTTACAGAATTGTAAACGTTCTCGTTCATCATCATCATTATCAGCCGCATGACGCCTACTGCTGGACGGCGGCCTCCACAATGATTTCCATGATCATTTGGGGGAAATGCCAATAATCGCCACGCTTGGCAGGCGGGTTGGCGATCGCAGTGGTGTTGTGGTTTAAATCACAGAGAGCGCTGCTGCCTGTTCTCTGTAGAGTTCCTTCGCTCCCCAACCACGGGAAAAGTTGGTCTGGGATGGTGACTTCTTTTACTCGTCGTCACCATACAGCTAACGGTCTCGTTATTTTCTCACAAGCCGTACATTTTGTACGGGCAATAAGCTGCCAAATATCCATAGTGGTTTTCTCCCCTATAAAAGGGACATTTAAAATAATTATTATGCATAAAGGTACTTTATATTTAAGACATGTTCGAAAAGAGAAAATGTCGGTTCGTGTCGTGAACTTTTATTATTTTTTTTTTGCGAGATTCTTAAATCGTTATTTATCGACACTTAAACCTTAATCCCGAAATGTTATAAATTGCAGTACAACTTAATTTGTTCGGTGAAATAGTTATTTAGTACAAGTTGCTGGCAAATTAATACCTTATACGTGACCAATATACTCTGAGCTGCCCTTACTAGAAATATTCAAACAAATCTAGCTCACGATAAACCCACAATGTAGAGTTCAATATGTCCACGAGAGCACTAAACAAAAGTTATGTCATTAAATCCGGAAATAAGTTCGGGTAAAGATTTTTATGACCAAAAAAAGGTACTTTCCTTTGATTTTATTAGTGTCTTTAAATGACGATGTTTCGTAATAAGGTACGAAACGACTGCAGAAAAAGTATGTAGGTACATTCCAAACAGTGTACGTATGGAGGCAGGTACTTAAATTAAGTCCCATGCTGATCTGAGCCGATTAAATTATTAGTTACTAGCGGCCCGCCTTGGCTTCGCGCGTGTTTAATGCTGATAATAAGTGTTTCTCTACTATATTACACACGTAATAAACATAAAATTACCCTGGAATCACTCTATCTAATACAAGAAACCGCATTAAAATCCTTTTCGTAGTTTTAAAGGTATAAACATTTTCATATTTTTTGTAAACAAAACCGGTGGTGGTCTTTTTTTTTTTTTTTGAAGACAATGATTGACGTTCTATGGAATGAGTTGCTTACTGATTGAAGTCCATGCCTATACCCTCAATTACCCTCAGACCAAAAGCAACTAGACTTGCAATCCTAAACTGACGTTTGGATTAAAGTGAGACAACGATATGAAAAACATGCAGGAGTGAAAGAGTAAGAGACAATATCTTCTGACCCTTACTGTGTATCAGGGTAAATCTGGATCCAAATTGTCAAATGGATAAAAAAAGTGACCGTTTGGATACATAATTTTGAATACATTATTGTGGAAAAGAGACAGAAGAAGGGTGGTACACGGCTTGCGAGTCTAGTTGTGTTTGCTCTGAGTCTATCATCATCATCATCAGCCCATACTTTCGCACGTAGATATAGTCCACTGCTGGACATGCTGAGCCATACCCACGACAAATAAAAAAATATTAGTTCAGACTTCTTTTCTTGCTGCCGTATTTTGCGTCTGAGATGATTTTTTAATTTTCTCAAGAAATGTGTGTTAATTAACTTAAATATATATTTGGTTCTCTGACCTGCCAATCCCAGTAGTCTTACCGGTACTTTGGATTTTTCATCCCAATAGACTTACTCGTAGTAGGACTTCACGGGTGTCATATAACTCCCAGTAGTTCTACAGTAAAACATAACAAAATCACATAGACCTGCCTTTCTGACGAGTATTGAACATGAATGAAACGATTTTTTTTTATTGGAATCTTAGGGTTTTTTAAATATCGTCAATAGGGGATAACCCTAGCCTGCGTTTAAAAATTACACATATCGTTCACGGTCTCCAAGAGACCCAGGATTTGTCACGATCCTGTCATAACAGGGTTTCGAAAAATGAAAAGAATTTAATAAATAAACAAAAATAAATACACTTCACGCCTTTTAATCCCAATGCGGGGTAGGCAGAGACACTTGTTAAAGCAAATGCCCTCGGTTCACCAAGCGTATTTAACCCAACGTGACAGGGGGTGAGCCCATCGCCGTTCTAGGGTACAGACACCTTGTGGTGTGCGGGTTTCAGCACGATGTTGTCCTTCACCGTACGTGCGTTGCGTTGCGTACACGGGACTCTTTTCAGAGCCTATCTGATAAGAGTCCCATTGGTACATGCCCAGTAGCCGGACTCGAACCCGCGACCTCTCGGTTACAAGTCAAGTATCCGACCAACTGGACCACAGA